>CM035838.1:423764350-423946850 GCA_020510985.1 Pholidichthys leucotaenia
GAAGATGGATGGATGGATGGTGACGTTAATGCTATTGGCCTGTAGCTGCCTGGATGAGCTGGCTCTTTTCCTGGCTTATTAAATGGTAAAATTACAGCCTTTTTCCACCCACTTGGGATAACCCCCTCCTACCACATCATGTTAAACAATTTCAGCACCAGTTGCATTGATTGCATAGGCAACTGCTGGAACATAGCATAGCATAACTGATCATATCCTGGAGCTGTGTATCCACTATTTTGCAAAGCTCTCTTAAACTCTGACATTGTGAGCTTGAGGTCTAACCACAGTCATGTCCTCTTTCACTTCATTTTTAAGTTTGCATTTTCTCTGAGTTTATGCTGCCTTTGCTGTCTATGACTCTCACCAAGATGGTCTCCTCTATACACTGCTGTAAATGCTTTACCTAGGACTTCTGCCTTTTCTTTGTCTGATACAGCCATCTTGTCTCCATCCACTAAAGCTGGAATTTTAACTGATACCCTTTTCCCACTCATTTTTTTTAAACATACCCCATCACCTAGTTCTGTTTTTCTATCAAGGGTGGAACAAAATTCTCTCTATGTTGACCTTTTCCTGTTTTTAATAATCCTTCGAGCTACTGCCCTTTTCTTTTTGTACTCTTATTAAGTTTTCACTAGTCATATTCTTCCTCAGCTCTCTGAATGCCTTGTTTTGCTCTTTTATTGCAATATTACATTTGTCATTCCACCAGGGTACAACCTACTTCCTACCCTGCGTTGTTTTCTTAGGTATACTTGCTATTGCAGCATTCAGAATGATTGGTTACCTGACTTGAACACTCTTCTATGCCACCTTCTAATGTTACCAAATGACATGATTGGACACAGTATTGCCTAAATTTTTCCCAATCTGCCTTGTCAAAACACCATCTTGTAAAACATTTTCCCTCTTGTATACGTACTTCAGTTTTAATGACTGTAAGTATTGGGACGTCATCACTTCCCATAGTTGTCCTGTTCATAACCGTCCATTCACAGGTGCTCACTAAACAATCAGATACCAGAGTCAGGTCAATACATGATGATGTACCCCTATGCACATCCACCCTGGTACCTTCACCACTGTTGAGACAGATTAACGATCTTTCATCTAACATCTATTCCACAACATTTACATTGTTATTTGTATATGTGCTCCCCCACAAGCTATTATGGGCATTAAAGTCTCCACACCATACCTCTTTCATATGCCCTTCCCCTGCCATAACTCTGAAAATATCTGCTATTAACTTCCTACATGGGTTGTAATAATTAATCAGTTTAATATTTCCTTGTCCATTTGGCCTACATATTTCAATAATATTACACTCTATATCCTCAGGGGAGGGAATCGCCCTATACGCCAGGCCATCTTTAATGAAAGTGGCACATCCTCCTCCATTTACAGTGTTAATTCTACCCTGTCTGATTGAACTGTATCCTGGAATAACAAAATCTTAAGTGAGGTTGAAGCCATGTCTCGTGTACACACACTACCTGTGGAACAACTTCTAGTTTGTAAAGATACTTCTTGAGTTCTTGTCCGTTTGCTATAAGACTCCTCGCATTCCACTGTAGTATGTGTAGTACCATAATTAAGGTCTTGTTTCAGCATGTGCAGTCTTCCCAGTTTCAGCTTTCAAGCATGAATCTGGTCAGCTGTGATATCTTTCACATCTAGGAAGCTTTCTGCTGTTTCCACAATGGTTTTGATTCTGTCACTTTTCTTCTGTAGCTGTGCAGCAACATTCATGGTGTGGCAGATAAAAGCTGTAAAGTTTGTCCTCTTAACTATCAATGTGTCATCATCCATTTTGCATTTGTGAACACAAACATTCCTTGCAGCGGCACAATCCTGTGCTTGTGTGGGACCCATTGATTGCTGGGCTTCTATTTGAACTGAACTTCTTTGAGGAAGGGTTGCTGTGTTTCTGACTATTCCTGCCTCCCTGTCTTTAGAGCTTCTGCATATGAGATTTTCTTAGTTATTCTGATTTCCAGGGCTTGTCTAGCTTCCCTCTGCACAACACATCCTCCATATGCAGCACTGTGCTCACCCCCACAGTTGCAACACTTTACTTTGGCGTCCTTGTCACATTTACCATATTCATGCTCCCCTCCACATCTAGCACATCTTATCTTTCCCCTACATTGCTGAGCAGTGTGACCCATCCTTTGACATTTGTAGCATCTCAGTGGCTTTGGGATGTATTCTGTTAACACTGAAATACATGCATCCTATTAGGACTGATTTAGGGAGTGTTTCCGCAAACTGAATCACGATAGACAGTGTGTCCTTCAGCAAGCCTTCTTTTTTACTCTGTAGCCTTTTCACATCCTTCACCTTTCCTCCTTGGATCTCGTTTTTCACTTCTTCTATAGTCATGCACAAAGGGACACCTGATATAACTCCCCTCATGCGCCTTCATTTGTTCTCTGTTTAGACATGTCATTGTCAGTATTTTCTGTTGCTGTTGTTTACTAGTGGCATGAATTAACAGCCGGTTATTCTTCAAGAACTATTTGCAAACTTGAATGAATGAATTTATTCGGTAATAATAATAATAAACACATACAATACAATAAGAACACACAAAAGAACAACCGAAAGGGTGTAGGCTGAAGCTAGTGCTTATATAGTACCTACCCCGTTACAATTTTAAAATCAGTAACATAAAAATTTACCCAAAATCAACAAAGAAAATCAAATAGAACAAGTAGACAAAAAAAACAAAAAAACAAAAACCTTTAAGTTATTACAAATTTATCTCCCAGCATTTACAGTGAGATCCTGGGAAATTTTCTCATCTTTGTACAATTTTTTGAATTACTTCAGAGTTGAACATGTTTTAATATTTTCAGAGCAACAGTTCCACAGTTTAACTCCAGTGACAGACATGCAATGATACTTTGTATTTGTTCTAACCTTTGGCTTATTAAAAACAGAGTTACCTCTTAGCTCATATTTGCTTTCCCTTTTTTTAAACAGTCTCTGAATATTTACAGGTAACTGGTTATTATTTGCTTTGTACATGATTTGAATGACATAATCTACCAGATCTCTAAATTTAAGAGTATGTAATTGAATGAATATTGGATTTGTTGGTTAACGGTAAGGTTTCTTTGATACAATGCGTACGGCTTTTTTCTGTAGTAAAAAGATTAAGTTTGTGTTTGTTTTATATGTGTTTCCCCAGATCTCCACACAGTATGTCATAAAAGGAACTATCAGTGAATTATATAAAATGCAAAGAGATTTCTGACACAGGAGATCCTTAACTTTATACAGTACAGCAATGGATTTAGACATTTTAGTTTTGACATAATTTATGTGTGATTTCCAGTTTAGTTTGTTATCAACAATGACCCCTAGGAACTTGGTTTCGAAAACTGTGTCAATTTCAACATTGTTTATTTTAATTTTTCTGTGATTATATAATTTGCGGTTTCCAAATATTATACATTTTGTTTTTCCAAGGTGAATAGATAATTTATTGGCAGTGAACCATTGATTGATTTGTTTAAGTTAATTTTCTACTGAATCCAGAAGCTGCTTTAGATTTTCTCCACTACAAAAAAAAGTTGTGTCATCTTCAAATAAAATACACTTGAGCAATTTAGACACAGAACATAAATCATTAATATACAGAATAAACAGCAATGGACCAAGCACAGAACCCTGTGGTACCCCACACGTCATCTTCAGCAACTCAGAGTCTGTATTATTCACATGAACATATTGATATCTGTCTTCTAAATAGCTGTGTAACCAGTCAAAAGCAATTCCTCTGATGCCATACTTATGTAATTTACTGAGGAGTAATTTATGGTCAACTGTATCAAATGCCTTTTTTAAGTCCAGAAATATTCCAACTGTGTACTCTCTTCTATCTGTTGCATCTGTAATCTGTTCAACAAAGTCCATGAGTGCCAGTGAGGTGGTCCGGTTCTTCCTGAATCCATACTGTTGTTCACAGAGTATAAGATAAGATAAGATAAGATAAGCCTTTATTAGTCCCACAACGGGGAAATTCCAGGATTGCAACAGCACAGGGATAGCAACACTCAGAGCAACAATCAGAAGGCAAGAAAAAAAACAAGCAAGCAAGAGCAGCTAATATACATATGTACATATTACTATAAAATATATATATACACACACACACACAGACACACAGTGCAGAGCATTGTAGCTGGATGGAATAAATATATGAATATATGAACACACAGTGCAGAGCATTGTAGCTAGATGGAATAAATATGTAAATATATAAACACCCACAGTACGGAGCATTGCAGCTAGGTGGAATAAATATGCAAGTATATAAACACACACAGTGCGGAGCAATGTAGCTAGATGGAATAATATGTAGATATATAAAAACACAGTGCGGAGCATTGTAGCTAGATGGAATAAATATATAGATATATAAATATAAACACACCCAGTGCTGAGCATTGTAGCTAGATGGAATAAATATGTAAATATACAGTATAAACACACACAGTGCAGAGCATTGTTGCTAGATGGGATGAAACAGCATAACCGTCTACTTAGTTATCCTACATGGTATGATTATGTGCCCATACATATTCTCACCCTCCATAGCGACCGGTATGTTCCTAGTTGTATGCCGGAGGGGACCATTGTGTAAGTCTATTGCACCTTTTGCATTCAAAAAACTATTAGTTTGTTACGTCTTTTTGCTATCTCTGCGAGCAGCCCTGCTTAGGTTGTACAGTCTGACAGCCGTTGGTAGGAAGGACCTACGAAACCTCTCGGTTGTGCCCCTGGGATGATGTAGTCTGCTGCTAAATGAGCTCCTCAGTGCATCCAGTATGTCCTGCATAGGGTGGAACTCGGACTCCAGCAGAGATGACAGTTTAGCCACCGTCCTCCTCTCTCCTATCTCCTCCATCGGATCAAGGCGCTGCCCCAGGACAGAGCTAGCTTTCTTAATCAGTTTGTTCAGTCTCTTCCTATCGGCTGCAGTAATGCCACTGCCCCAGCAGACCACTCCAAAAGTGATGGCTGATGCCACCACCGTGTCATAGAATGACTTCAGCAGCGCCCCTTGTACACCAAAAGACCTGAGTCTCCTCAGCAGGAACAGCCTGCGCTGTCCCTTCTTGTAGAGTGCGTCAGTATTGTGTGACCAGTCTAGTTTATTGTTCAGATGAACACCCAGGTACTTACAGGATGTCACCATCTCGATGTCTGTTCCCTGTATATTTACTGGTGCTGTGAGGGGCTGCCCATGCCTGCGGCAGTCCACCACCAGCTCCTTAGTTTTCCTCGCGTTGATCTGGAGGCAGTTCCGATGGCACCAGTCCACGAAGTCCTGGATAAGCCCTCTGTACTCAGCTTGGAGATGAGGCCAACGATCGCAGAGTCATCAGAGAACTTCTGTAGATGGCAGTGTGTTGTGTTGTGTGAGAAGTCCGCAGTATAAAGAGTGAACAGGAAGGGAGCCAGCACCGTTCCCTGGGGGGCCCCCGTGCTACTGATGATCGTGTCGGACACACAGTCCCGGGTTCTCACAAACTGAGGCCGGTTCGTGAGGTAGTCCAGGATCCATGATGACAGGTGCTGGTCCACCCCTGCGCGCAGCAGCTTGTCCTTCAGGATCATCGGTTGGATGGTGTTGAAAGCACTGGAGAAGTCAAAGAACATGATCCTCACCATATTCCCGGGCTTCTCCAGGTGGGACAGAGAACGGTGAAGGAGGAAGATCACCGCATCCTCCACCCCAATGCCATGCTGGTAGGCGAACTGGAGTGGATCCATCGCTGGTTCCACCAGGGGGCGGAGGTGAGCATGGAGCAGTCTCTCCAGGGTCTTCATCAAGTGGGAGTGTCTGTAGCTGTTCAGGTCTTTGGGGTGGGAAGTTTTTGGTACAGGTACCACACAAGATGTTTCCCACAGCTGTGGTACCCTCCCCAGTTTCAGGCTCATGTTGAAGATATACGTCACAATCCCACACAGCTGGTCTGCACAGGACTTGAGGAGCTTTGCGCTGATGCCGTCCGGTCCCGGCGCCTTCCTCGCTTTGATCTTCCTCAGCTCCGTCCTCACCTGGGTCCTGGTCAGGGTCAGGATGGGGGGCTGTGTGTTGGGAGTGGGGGGGTGTTGGTGGAGTGGGGAGTGGGCAGCAGGACTTGATTTCTTTAGAGGCAGCAGTGGTTGTTGTGCAGACAGGGGGGAGGGCGGTTGGTCAAATCTATTGAAAAACAGATTCAGGTTGTTCGCCCACTCCCTGCCCCCCGTGGCCTGGGGGGAGGTATTCTGGAGCCCCGAGATGGTTTTGAGGTTTCTCCAGACCCCGCTGATGTCGCTCTGTTGCAGCTTGTCCTCCATCTTCTTCCTGAAGCTGTCCTTGCCTTCTCTGATCTTTCTCCTCAGCTCCCTCTGTACGGACTTCAGCATCTCCCTGTTCCCCGACCTGAAGATCCTCTTCTTCTCTCTCAGAAGTGTTTTTATCTCAGGGTTGATCCAGGGTTTGTTGTTTGAGTGACGCCGTATGGTCTTGGTGGGAACGGATTTGTCCACACAGAAGCTGAGGTAGCCCGTGAAGGTGTGAATGAGGCCATCGATGTCCTCACCATGTGGATCGCAGAGCTGCTTCCAGGCAGTGGCTTCAAAACAGTCCTTTAGAGTGTCCATTGTCTCCTCAGACCATAACTCCACAGTGTGCATGGCCGGAGGTTGTCTGTGCACTAGGGGTTTGTACACCGGCCGGAGATGAACCAAGTTGTGATCCGATCTCCCAAGTGGGGGGAGTTGTGATGAGGTGTACGCCTCCTTAGTGTTTGCGTAGAATAAATCCAGTGTTTTATTGTCTCTAGTGTGGCATGTGACATACTGGGTGAACGTGGGTAGAATGGGAGATAGTGAAACATGGTTGAAATCGCCTGAGATGAGGAGAAGAGCATCTGGGTGTTCTGTCTGCAGCCTGCTGGTTACTGAATGGATGACGTCACGCGCTGTCCCAGCGTTCGCCGTCGGATTTGCATAAACAACAATGCAGATCACGTGTGAGTGTTCTCTCGGGAGATATGTAGGCCTCATGCTAACAGCTAGCAACTCAATGTCTTTGCTGCAGTGTCGATGTTTAACAGTGATATGTCCCGGTCTGCACCAGTTGTTGTTAACATACATTATCACTCCACCGCCCCTTGCTTTGCCACTGTCTGGTGTTCGGTCAGCCCGTATCATGTGAAAACCCTCCAGCTCAATGTTAGCATCTGCTGCTAGTTCAGTTAGCCACGTCTCAGTAAACAAAAGGAGAGAGCACTCCCGGTATGTGCTATCATAACGGGAGATAGCTGCTAGCTCATCTACCTTTCCCAGTATCGACCGTACATTTCCCATGACAACAGATGGAAGGGAGGGTCTGTACCTTATATTTTTTGTCCTCCGCCTTACTCCAGCCCGGCAGCCGTGGCGTTTTCGCCTCAGTTCTCTCGGTATGTTGAGTTTTTCCAATGGGACCGGGTGGCGGTTGAATGCTAGCAGCTCTTCCCTGCTGTATCGTATCCTGCTATAAACAGTGGCTCCGTCCACCGGCTCAGGAGACATTTGGGACGATCTGTGTGTCCGTGATATAAGTGGGGTGAAAAAAAAAGACGGATCAAAAGAGAGAGGAAGGGAAAAAGACTCGGAATCTTATCAATGAAATCATTTAGTCTCTTAACAAATATTTTTTCCAGTATTTTGGAGAACTGAGGTAACAAGGAGATGGGTCTGTAGTTTGACAGTAAGTGTTTGTCATCAGTCTTATACAGAGGAACGACTCTTGCTATTTTCATTTTCTTTGGAAATTTACCAGCAGTAAGTGACATGTTGCATATGTAAGTGAAGTGTTTAACAATACAATCAATAATACATTTAACCAAGAACATACTGAAATCATTACAATCAGTTGATTTTTTGTTTTTGAATTTGTTAAAAATGTCAAGAATTTCTTTTTCATCTGTTTCTTTCATAAACATTGAGTAAGCGTTTATGTTGACGACATTGTCAGTGCCACTTGTATTTGCTGATGATACAATGGAGTTGGCGATCTTTTTTCCTATATTAACAAAATATTCATTAAACGTGTTGGAGATCAAGCTATTTTCATTGATTATTCCATTTTCTGAATTTAAATAAGAGATGTGGTTGGAATTTAGTTTTCCTCTCTTTGTTATATTATTTAACACCTTCCATGTATTACATGTATTAGTTTTGTTATTTTCCAATAATTTACTGTAATATGTTTTTTTACTCGATCTTAAAATACTAATGAGTTTATTTTTATAAGTCTTGTATTTCTTTTCTGCTTCCACAGTTCTTAATTTCAGAAACTTTTTGTATAACAAGTTTTTCTTTTTACAAGCATTTTGCAGGCCCTTGGTGATCCAAGGCTTATCTCTGTATTTAACTTTAGTTTCTTTCACCACTAGAGGGCAGTGTTTATTATATAGTTGTGATAAAATAGAGACAAATTCTCCATATGCTGTATCAATGTTGTCAACATTAACACTGCTCCAGTCTTGTATTTGTAGATCATTTCTAAGATTGTTGATTGCGGTTTCTGTTACAAGTCGTTTAAAAACCTGATCTATTTCAACGTTCTGTGTTCCACCAGTGTGTGAAGAAACAAAAACAGGCAGATGGTCTGTCACATCATTGATAATAAGACCAGCAGTTACATTCCCCTCAGTGACATTTGTGAAAATGTTATCAATAAGCTTGAATGTGTTGTTATTCTAGTGGGGTATGTTATTGAAGGGTAGAAACCCAGACAAAACATGGAATTTATGAATTCACTTATTTGGATATGGTCATTTGGATTTAATAAGTCAATATTGAAGTCTCCACAAATAAATACCAGCTTCTTATTACCTACTGCACTGAAAAGCTCAGACAATTTTTCTTTGAAAATGTCAATATCGGTACCCGGTGCTTTATACATGCAACTTATTATGATGTTTTTTGTAGTTGTAATTAATTCCACAGTTACACACTCCATGCTGTTTTCCATTTCAAAAGACATATTATCTACAACTTGGCTTTGGTAGCAGGACCTGATACATAAAGCAACACCACCACCACTTTTTTTTTTGACCTGCTTGTGGTATATAAATCATACCTGTATGAAGTTGGTCATTTTTTAGCCAAGTCTCAGAAATTGCAACAGCAGAAAAATGTGTGTTATATTGCAACAAACTGTCCTGGATTTTGGAAAAATTCATGTTGAGATTTCTACTATTAAAGTTATTGACAATGATTGGTCAGAAATTGTATTTTTTAGTTGGTCTGAGCTAAAGTATGTACACTGATGTTTTATACTGTTGAAAAAGTGATTTTCAGGATCGGTTTCATATTCAACACTGTGTGGCTTATGCTCAGTATATTCGTACCCTTTAAAAATGAGGTTGTTTCCTATAAAAGTTTGCATCTTAATTATTCCAGTCAATGGAAACAAATGCACAGTTTATATCTCTATGTTGATAATGAAATGTCAATCATTTCTGGTTAATTTTTGGCTCTATTGATTTTGGTGTACTGTTACGGGGGTGGTGTGGGGTGAATAATGAGTCTGTCATACCTTAAAGGCCAAATGTCACGTAATTTTTTTTTCTAAATGACAACGAATTTAGATAAAATACACATAGCTTAAACCAAATATTCATACCGGAGACCATATCACCCACCTGTATTTACATAATTGCACAAAATACACCAGGTGAAGGCCCCACCTTGCTTGCTGGCTTGTGACAGCCAGTCCAGACCACGCCCATGTTTTTGACATCACCAGTTGTACCCTGGCTGCCCTGCCTATCCACATTCACACTTATCAACATTGGACAATCATGACGGAAAGTGACAGCGATTGTGAACAAATTAGTTTAGTTTTGTCTTTTTTTTTTGTCAGTGGTTCAGACAGTGACAGAGGCATAGAACCTTACCGGTTCGAGCCGTCCGAGACGGAATCAGATGCTTTGTCTGATGACAACAGTTCCAACGATGACCAGAGAGCAGAACCAGTGGAAAATGTCATTGAACTGGACATTAACCGCCTCCAGAATTGCGAAGCCGAAGGGGGTCTGTCCAGGGCGCCCCATAAATATTGATTTTTCGGAAGCCATTATTATTACAGTGGAGGAGAGCTGCTGCTGTCAAGAAATTGACCAGATCAATATGAAAATGGAGGCGCATACCTGTCAAGTGAGACGTTTTCGCCGTATTTTAATACCGTAAAACGCGGCTATAAGGGACAGCGGAGTAATAATGGACATTTCTCTGGGAAATGTTTTCATACCTGTCAAGTGAGACGTTTTCGTCGTATTTTGGTGCCAAGCGCGGCTGTGGGGGACGGCGCAGTGGTGGAGAACACTTTTCTGGGAAATGTTTTAAATGTAGTTCGTGTTGTTATTGTCAAATATTTTAAGGAAATACGGGGAAAATGCAGTTTTAGCAAAAACGGGCGTATTGCCATTTCTGTACGCCCAAAACAAAAACATACGGGAAAAAAAATTGAGTGTCTTGAGGAGCACTCCTGTGTGTGATCCCCCACAGCTGGTGCTGGCTCAGCCTGAGCTATTATCACTACAACGAGAAGTGTGGAGTCAGTCATTAGTTTGATTGTCTGGGCGGGCTGATCGCTCAGCGTCAGCTATTCTCACTACAATGGGAAGTCATTAGGACATTGGTTTAACACGTTCAGCTGTGCTGCGGTTGCGAAACAGAGAGATCGCCTTACAAATACAGAATTCTGCTTTTTTTAAAATTTTGCGCCGGACGCTGGGTTGTGTTGTTATTGTCAAATATCCATGAATCCTTAAAATATTTGACAATAACAACACGAGTTGCATTTGGGGCATTTCACAGAGAGGTGTCCCTTGTTACTCCGCCGTCCATTATAGCCGCTTTTTACGGTGTTGAAGTACGGCGAAAACGTCTCACTTGACAGGTATGAAAACATTTCCCAGAGAAGTGTCCCTTATTACCCAGCTGTCCCTGATAGTCCCGTTTTAAGGTATGGGTGAAATATCCAATTTTTTCTTTCTTGTTGCTCACTTCAACCTTCCAGTCTCCATATAAACAATCAATTGAAATACCCCAAGCATCAAACTAGGGTACAATCGATTTCGTCACTTCTGCCTTCTTCCCTAGGCGATTCCAGGGGCCGTGTCAGGCCAAGCGCGGCAGTTTTAAATTAACGAATATTCCGTTGTTACTGAAGCATATGCACCAAGACCCGAACGGATCAGTTCCCTTTTATATCTAGTTTCAAGATATTTAAAGTACCCTGTTACATGACATTTGGCCTTTAACTAACTAACTAACTAACCTGCACTTATATAGCGCTTTTCTAGTCACAAAGACCACTCAAAGCGCTTTCATTAATACTAACCCTCTATTCTAAGGGCCTATAGGAAACAGATATCTAGGGACAATTTAGAACAGCCAATTAACCTAACATGCATGTCTTTGGCATGTGGGAGGAAACCGGAGAAATCCCGGAGTAAACCCACGCAACACGGGGAGAACATGCAAACTCCACACAGATCACTGTTGGTCGGGGGCTGGGATCGAACCCACGATCCCACGATCCCCACAATCCCCCGGCCAAGGGTAAACTGTGCTGCCGCAGTGCTAACCACTGCGCCACCGTGGTTTAAGTACCTTTAAAGTACCGTGCTTTAACCTTTAAGTAGGCTATGTCCCCCTGTGCTCTTGCAGCTTTCAGCTCTGGCATTAATTCTGTTCTCTTCCTTCTTACCAAATCAGTGAAGTCCTCATTGATGAAGATTTTTGTTCCTTTGAGGGACTTGGCTCTTTGAAGAATGGTCATCCTGTCCTTGTACCGCAGGAACTTGACCACAATGGGCCTCGGTCTTTCTCCTCCAGGTTTCCCAGTGTGGTGGGCTCTCTCCATCTCGATCCCTGGTGGCAACTGTAGTTTCTCCATGAGAATATTTTTAATCTTCTCCTCTGTGTCAGCCCAGGTCTGTCCTGGTGCCTCCACAACACCATCAAAGACTAGATTATTTCTCCGGGATTGTCCTTCCAGGTATTCAAATTTGTCGGTGATAGTCAACAGACTGTCACACACTTTAAAAACATCTGATTGCAGCACATTGTTGCGGTCTGCTTGTTTAGACAAATCGGCTTTTATGTCATCTACGTCTTTTTGAGTGAACTGTAGACTGGTTTTAATGTCCTGCAACTCTCTCGTCATCGTGTCCACTCTTGCATTAGCTGAGTCCATGATCACTTTGATGAGGCTTTTGAAAGTTTCCTGTTGTTGGTTTAACAATGCAGAAAACAGTTCTTTTTGCTGCTGCAGTAAGTCATTTACTTGTGCAAGGGACACATATTCCTCCTCGGATTTGACCTCTGCTTTTGGCTTAGGTGGCATTTTGCTGCAGTTTTGCGATAATTTGCAGTGGACAAGGAGACAAGAGTCTGTTTCCAAGACTATTTCAGTGTTGATGAAAAATTCAAGCAGCAACAACAACAGGAATGCGTGTAAGGCCTGGTGCCAGGCCTGAAGCCTGATGGAGGTGGCTGCAGGGCCTGGTGGTGGTAACTGCCTGTGAAGCCTGGTGGTGGTAACTGCCTGTGAAGCCTGGTGGTGGCAGCTGCCTGTGGAGCCTGATGGTCGTGGCTGCTGGCTTGGTGATGGTGGCTGCCTGTGGAGCCTGTTGTTGGTGGGTGGCTGTGAGGCCTAGTAGTAATGGCTGCCAGTCTGCTTCTAAGGCAGAAAGGCCCAATTCTAAATCCACCAGAATCTTCCCCCAAGCCACCAATCCACTGCCAAGTGTCAACCAAATCTCCAAAAGTCCAGAACTAGCCACAGGTGAAGAATTGAAGTTCTATTACCTCTTGAACAGGTAGTATTTAATCCTGCTGCTCAGTGCTGCGAGTTTTCCCACATCGTTCCTTCAGCCGTCTCCCCCGGCCCACCAGTAAACGTCTCCTCGAGTTTCCGTAATGACCACGTGTATGAAGGGCTGGGTTTGTGTTGAAAAACGTCCGCCTGCCTGAAAGCACCTTCGTCCTGACTCAGTTTCCAGCCTTCTGCTCTCAGCTTTGACATGAGTCCACACTTTTAACACTTAACTCAACACTTTTAGACTTTTAACACTTAACTCTCCCAATTTCTTTCTCAATTGCTTTTGTTAGCTTAACCGGGTGATAGTGCCCCCCACCCTGATTGAACTCAATGACGACCTTCCAGTCATTCCCTACATCCTCAAACTGCCATCCATTTTGGCCAGTTCGTGTTTTCTTCGCATTGTTACTTCCTCCCGCATCACTCCCATCTGACCCGCTTCTAAGGCTTGGTGCCTCCCAGCTGCTCTTTTTCAGCCCCCAGGCCTGGGTAGTGTCCAGCCCACCTCATCTTGGTCGTACCCATCAGAGCTAGATGCCATAATGTTACAGACTGCGTACAGTTTTTGCTATCCGCTGCAAACAAATCAATCCTACCGCCAGCCGAACACCGACGTAAATGCGGTCCCAATCTTCTTATTCTCTTCGATGCCTTCCCTCAGGAGTTCCGCCACACACTGGGTGATGAGTCTTGTGACCAAGTGCTCCTGTACGGCAAGCATGGATATTGAAAAGACAAAACAAGATACAGGCAACATGGACAAGAAACTGTAGAGTCTGGATTAAACTAAGTGGGACACCTGAAGAAGCAAAGGCCATAATAATTAGAGATTTCACTGACCTGACTTAAATAAATACAGATGAACACTGATTAAGAAATTAAGAGACTACGATAATCCATATCCACACACATGGCAAGAACAGTCCTTTTGTGACATAACATGATAATGTACTTAAAAAAAGCAAAAAATAAATAAATAAAAATAAACAACACATGACTGACTTTAATAGACATCAATCATCCCCAATTGGAGGAAGTCATTTGACACAGAGAGGGGAAATTCAGACTCTGAAATTATCTCATTATGCTGAACACAAACTACAAGAGATAGACAATGATATTGATCCTGACAACCACTTCTTCAATAATATTCATAATCACTGTGAATATTACACTGAAAAGCAATTTAAAAGTCAAGTGCAAGTAGATGGTAAACTATCAATAACACACTTTAACAGCAGAAGTCTTAACAAAAACTTTCCACAGATTCAGGACTAGTTAAAACAGCTAGATAGAAAATTTACAGCTATCACAATCTCTGAAACTTGGCTCAATGAAGAGCAGGCTTCTTTGATGGCAATAGAGGGATATCAGATGTTTCATATTAACAGATCTCAAAAAAAGGGTGGTGGAGTTGCACTGTATATTGATGAACTGTATAGGTGTAAGCTTGTAAATGGAATGTCCTTTGCATTACCAGGGATTCTGGAATGTGCTACTGTTCAGATTGCCCAAGATAAAACAAAAAATCTAATTATAAGTTGTATATATAGAATGCCGGGAACTTGCATTGAGACATTCAGAGGTAAGCTAGTCGAGCTGTACAATAATATAACTAATAAGAAAATGGTTGTGGAGACTTCAATATTGATTTACTAAATCCATTTCAACAAAATGTAATTACAGAGTTCATGAATTCTATGTACAGTATGAGTCTATATCCTACAACAACACATCCCAGTAGAATCACAGTTCACACTGCTACACTTATTGACAACCTGTTTGTTAATATTATTGATAAGAAAATAGAAAGTGGATTATTGATAAATGACGTAAGTGACCATTTGCCAGTCTTTGCACTTATCCATGGCTACACAGGGGCCAATACAGAAAAAACTTTAAAATCTTTCAGATACAAATCACAAAATGCAATCAGCTCTTTTAAAGAAGACTTGCTGAAGCAGGACTGGACAAAAGTCTATGTATCAGATGTAAATGAAGCCAACAATACATTCATGAACATTGCAACCGCTCTATATGAAAAAAATTGTCCATTAGTAAAGAAAAAGCTTAAACAGAAATTTGTCGACAAGCCATAGTTAAGCAAGGGATTACAAAAATTGTGTAAAAAGAAAAAATCACTATATAAAGTTTTTCTAAAGAAAAGGACAAAAGAAGCAGAGCAGTGGTATAAAACATACAAAAATAAATTAATATATATAATGAGATGTAGTAAAAGACTATTACAGTATAGAACTGGAGAAAAACAGAGATAATACTAAAAATACATGGACAATACTTAGCAATATTCTTGGAAATAAAAACAGAAATAGGAAGCAGGGTTTGGGGACGAGGGGGATGACTCGCCTATCACAGGGGCTGAGGTTGCCAAGGTGGTTAAAAATCTCCTTGGTGGCCGGGCCCCGGGGGTGGATGAGATTCGCCCTGAGTACCTCAAGGCCCTGGATGTTGTTGGGCTGTCATGGTTGACACGCCTCTGCAACACTGCGTGGAGGTCGGGGGCAGTGCCTTTGGCATGGCAAACCGGGGTGGTGGTTCCTCTCTTCAAAAAAGGGGACCGGAGGGTGTGCTCCAACTTTAGAGGGATCACACTCCTCAGCCTCCCTGGGAAGGTACTGGAGAGGAGAGTCCGGCCGTTGGTCGAACCTCGGATTCAGGAGGAGCAATGTGGTTTTCGTCCTGGCCGTGGCACATCGGACCAGCTCTTTACCCTCTCGAGAATTCTTGAGGGTTCGTGGGAGTTTGCCCAACCAGTTTACATGTGTTTTGTGGACTGGAGAAGGCATTTGACCGCGTCCCTCGTGGTTTTTTGTGGGGGGTGCTTCGGGAGTATGGGGTATCGGGCTTGTTGTTACGAGCTATTCAGTCTCTGTACGACCGTTGTGAGAGTTTGGTTCGTGTTGCCAACACTCGGTCGGAGTCATTCCCAGTGAGAGTTGGACTCCGCCAGGGCTGCCCTTTGTCACCAATCCTGTTCATAATTTTTATGGACAGGATTTCTAGGCACAACCAGGGAATGGAGAGTGTCATGCTTGGTGACCACAGGATCTCATCTCTGTTATTTGCAGATGATGTTGTCCTGTTGGTTTCATCCAGCAATGACCTACAGCTCTTGCTGGGATGGTTTTCCGCTGAGTGTGAAGCAGCTGGGATGAGAATCAGCACCTCCAAGTCCGAGTCCATGGTCCTCAGCTGGAAAAAGGTGGATTGTCCTCTCTGGGTTGGGGAGAGGCTCCTGCCCCAAGTGGAGGAGTTTAAGTATCTTGGGGTCTTGTTCACAAGTGAGGGGAAAATGGAGCGAGAGATTGACAGACGGATTGGAGCAGCATCTGCAGTGATGCGGACGTTGTACCGGTCTGTTGTGGTGAAGAGGGAGCTGAGTTCTAAGGCAAAGCTGTCGATTTACCAGTCAATCTACGTTGCTACTCTCACCTATGGTCACGAGCTTTGGGTAATGACCAAAAGAACAAGATCGCGGATACAAGCGGCTGAAATGAGCTTTCGCCGTAGGATTGCTGGACTCACCCTCAGAGATAGGGTGAGGAGCTCAGTCATCCGGGAGAGGCTGAGAATAGAACCGCTGCTCCTCCACATTGAAAGGAGTCAGTTGAGGTGGTATGGGCATCTGATTAGGATGCCTCCTGGACGCCTCCCACTTGAGGTGTTTCGGGCACGTCCCACTGGGAGGAGACCCCGGGGCAGACCCAGGACTCGGTGGAGAGACTATGTCTCCCAGCTGGTCTGGGAACGCCTTGGTATCCTCTCTGAAGAGCTGGAGCAGGTGGCTGGGGAGAGGGAAGTCTGGGCTTCTCTGCTTGAACTGCTGCCTCCGCGACCCGGACCTCTGGAAAAGTGGTAGAAGATGGATGGATGGATGGATAAAAACAGAAATACAAGCTACCTAACCAATCTTTCAAAAAAAAAAAAAACGACTCAGAGTGTGAATGCAGTCTCACCTGCTGATGAATTTTTTTTTTCCACAATATTTTTATTGTGTAGGGGTCAAGAATTGAGGAGACTGGATGATTTTTCCAGTAACTGCTTTAATTCTCATTCATCCTACGTCCTCTCTCGATCGGAGTGAAAAGAGACAGGACGCAGTCACACACATACATTTATACATTCATCTCTAACAATACATCACACACAAAAGTCTCAATACTCAGCTACATCCTTTCATCTGTAATAGAACACCCAGAGTCCTTCTGTTCTCCTTTCCGATCCCCAAAGGTCAGGCCGGGTAATCTTCTCCTCTCTCCTGAGTCCCCAGGAGGTGCAGACATGTCTTCCTCTTGAGGTGTGAAGTCAATACACATGGCTAGCTCAAAGTCTCTCTTGGCTGAATTCAGCCAGCCACATGTGAGTTACATAGGTTATAACTATGGGCTCCACATCACTCCCCCCTTCCACGCGAAAGATTGGGCACCCACATACAGTCATACAACAGTCATACAGCACGTCACTCCCCCAACAGAATCTCACAGCAACCCAAACAACCTGACCAAAAAAAAAAGAAAAAAACACATCATTCTGCATGCAGCTTAGGTTTCAATCTTCTTCCGAATCTGCTGTATGCAGGTCTCCTGCTCTGTGTTGGGCCCTCCTGCTGTGCATCTGTGGAGTGAGGGGGAGAAGGGTTATTTGCCCCCCGTGGGGGGTCCCGGGGCCGCCCCTTCGGAGGCCTGCCGCGTCGAGGCACGCCCGCCGGCCGTACAGACTCGTTATGCAACACAAAAGCAGGCTTTAATCTATCGATACTGATCGTCTCCCTCCTGCCCCCCAAATCTAGCACAAAATATTTCTCCCCGGTTTCCAGCACTCGAAATGGACCGTCGTAAGGTGGGCGGAGACTATGCCGCTGAGCATCGTGCCTGACAAAAACAAACTCTGCGTCTCGTAAAGCCTGGGGCACGAACACACGTGGGAAAGAGTGATGAGCGGGGCCCGGGAGCATTTCTGCTCCCGTGTTACTCAGAGACCCCCGGATCGGGGGGGGGGCCCTGGTGCCGTGTGGTCGGGTAAAAACTCGCCTGGCAGCCTGAGCGGTTGTGCGAAGACCAATTCTGCTGGTGAGGCATCTAGATCCTCTTTGGGTGCCGAACGCAACCCCAATAAAACCCATGGTAGTTTGTTTACCCAATCTGTGTCCGTCAGTGACACTCTTGAGGGCTGCCTTCAAAGACCTGTGAAAATGCTCGCATAAACCGTTGGCCTGGGGATGGTAAGCGGTCGTGCGATGTACCGCCGCTCCTAAGCCGCTGGCCACTGCTGACCACAGTTCCGACGCAAATTGAGGTCCCCTATCAGACGTAATATCTGACGGGACCCCGAACCGCGCTACCCAGGCTGTTAAAAAAGCGCGTGCCACCTCTGCCGCTGTGGTCGATGTTAACGGGACCACTTCCGGCCAATGAGTGGTTCGGTCTACCATTGTCAAGAGATGCGTGAACCCTTGTGAAGTGGGCAGGGGGCCCACGAGGTCCACGTGCACATGATCGAACCTTTTAGCCGGAATGTGGAACGGTTCTAAGGGCGCCTTAGTGTTCCTGTGAATCTTAGCGCGCTGGCAAGCCATGCAGGTTTTAGCCCACTCCTTCACGTGCTTGCGCAGGCTCGGCCAAACAAACTTCTCCGCCACCATTTTCACCGAAGCGCGCACCCCTGGGTGCGCTAGGGAGTGCACAGCGTCAAAAACGCGACGGCGCCATGCGGCTGGCTCCACCGGGCGCGGTCGCCCCGTGGATACATCGCAAATAAGCGGGGGGAAACCGGTTTGTAGATTTCTGCGTTCCAGCCTTAACCCTGTTGGTCCAGACAGGAGCGCGCGCACGTCCGCGTCCTCTCTCTGCTCCGCCGCCATGGCTGCATAATCTATTCCCACGTGAACCGGAGCCGCGCACGTGTCCGCGCTGTTACCGCGCTCTGGGTAAGCGGCCGCGCAATCCGTTTCCGCGCGGACAGGTGCTGTTACCGCGCGTGACAGACAGTCTGCCACCACATTGATTTTACCGGCTACGTGCTGAATATCGGTGGTAAATTCAGAAATTGCGGCCAGCTGTCTCTGTTGCCACCCTGACCACAGTTCTGAAGTTTTGGACATTGCAAAAGTGAGCGGTTTGTGGTCGACAAACGCGGTGAAACGCCGCCCTTCCAACCAGAACTGGAAATGGCGAATAGCCAAGTGGAGCGCCAGCAGCTCCCTGTCAAACGCGCTGTATTTTCGCTCAGCCTCGCGTAGGGATCTGCTGAAGAATGCGAGTGGTTGCCAAACCC
Source organism: Pholidichthys leucotaenia (assembly GCA_020510985.1). NCBI lineage: Eukaryota > Metazoa > Chordata > Actinopteri > Cichliformes > Pholidichthyidae > Pholidichthys > Pholidichthys leucotaenia. The sequence goes on from CM035838.1 coordinate 423,783,534, forward strand.
CGGCAACCTGCTGTTCCACTACGGCCCCTATGGCCACATCTGACGCGTCCGTGGTTAGTGCTATGCGGGCTGCCGGGTCTGGGTGGGCCAACAGTGTCGCGTTTGCCAGTGCCCGTTTAACCTCTGTGAATGCGCGCTCCCGCTCCGGGGACCATTCAATCACATAGGAGGGCTTCTGCTTTTTGAGCGTGGTGTACAAGGGCTGCATAAGCTGCGCTGCGTGGGGTATGAAATGCTTATAAAAATTTACCATCCCCAAAAATTCTTGCAACGTTTTTACCGTTCGAGGCTGGGGAAAATCTGCCACTGCGCATACTTTGGCCAGCAGAGGAACTGCTCCCTCCGAGGAAACGCGGTGCCCTAAAAAGTCAATTTGCGCCACGCCAAAATGGCACTTGGCCGGGTTGATTATCAACTCATGCTCTCCTAACCTCTGAAAAACTGTCGTGAGGTGTTTTGCGTGCTCCTCCTCGGAGGTGCTGGCTACCAAAATGTCGTCTAAATAGACAAAAACGAAAGAAAGGTCGCGCAATACTGCATCCATCATCCGTTGAAAGGTTTGTGTGGTGCCTTTAAGGCCAAAAGGCATTCGTAAAAACTCAAAAAGCCCGAACGGGGTTATTACGGCTGTTTTGGGGATGTCCTCTGGTCGGACCGGGACTTGGTGATAACCGCGGACCAGGTCTATTTTAGAAAAAATGCGCGCCTTCGTCAAATGAACTGAAAAGTCCTGGCTATGCGGAATCGGGTACCGGTCCTGCGCTGTGGCATTGTTCAACCTGCGGTAATTGCCACAAGGTCTCCATGAGCCGTCAGCTTTAGGTACCATGTGGAGGGGGGAAGCCCAAGCGGACTTCGAGCGGCAAATTATGCCCAACCTTTCCAGGTTGGCGAACTCCTCGCGCGCAATGGAGAGTTTAGCTGCATCCAAGCGTCGAGCCTTCGCAAAAATGGGTGGGGCACTCGTGGTAATAATGTGCTCCACCCCGTGCTTCGCCACCTTAGCTGAAAAAGTAGGAACTGTGAGTGCTGGGAACTGGTGTAGAAGGCTGTGAAACTTACCACCTGCTGTGGCAACGTTGGTCTGAACTGGTGGCGGGCACACCCGAGCTGCACAAGGGATAGAACAGAAAGAGAGTGCATTTACGAGTCGTTTGTTGGCCAGATCAACTAACAAACCATGTGAACACAGAAAATCAGCACCTAACATATTGAAGCTCACTGCCGCCACGATGAAATTCCACTCATAGGCGCGGCCGTGGAAGGACAGAGACAAGGTTCTCTCTCCGTACGTTTTGATGTTGGAGCCGTTGGCCGCTGTCGCTACGTCACCGCGGGATCCCACGACCCGATCAGCATAGGTGGCAGTGATGAAGCTCCTCTGGGCTCCGGTGTCCACTAGGAATTGCCGCCCGGAGCCCGCGTCTGTAAGATAAAGCAGCTTGTTCCGTTCGCCGAGAGTGGAAGCGTCTAACGCACGGGTGGGCAGTGAGGGCCATTCCACTGCAGGTTTTCTGTTCCACTCAGTCTCTTCAGCAGGTGTTTTCAATGATTAGCAATCCTTGAAGCTGATAAGAGCAAACGCCTGCTGAAGAAACTGGGTGGAACAGAAAACCTGCAGTGGAATGGCCCTCCATGGCACATAATTGCCCACCACTGGTCTAACGGCTCCCGGCCCGGTCGTTTCCCTGCTTTTTGAACTTGCAGGGTGGGATGCATTTGTGCGCCTTCCCAGCGAAACGTCGATGGTAAAAACAGAGGCCGTCATCTCCCCTGCCACGGAATCTCGCCGCCGCCGTCGCCGCTGAGGTCGTCACTGCCGTCTCCGGCTCCACACTGCCCCCGGCCGCCGCGCCGAGGTCTGCCGCTGCCACGGAAGCCTCTTGTTCCTCGCAGGCGTTGAGGAGCCGCTCTGCCTCTTGGGCCAGGTCGCGGAAGTCCTGCTGGGTCACATATCTCCTGCTGGACAGGGAACCTCTCGTGTGCGCTGGGAGGGTTCTCAGGAAAATATGTTTGAAAAGGAACGCGCCGTTGTCCGTCCCGATCATTTGCAGCATGTCCTCCATGAGGACAGTCGGCCTGCGTCCACCTCTGTCGCGCAGGTCCAGTAGCTGCCTGGCTCTTGCCTCAGACGACGGCACGAAGCTCCTGATGAGGGTGGCTTTCAGCGCGTCGTATTTGCCGACAGCAGGTGGTTGCTGCACCAGGCTCCGCACACACCGAGCTGTGTGGCTGTCGAGCGTCGCGATGACATTATGGAATTTAATGTCATCCGCTGAAACTCCCCCGAGCAGGAACCGCAACTCCACATGCTGGAACCACGAGTGCGGGTCGCTTTGCCAGAACTCGGGGAGCTTAATCAGTCTTGTGCCCCTGCTGGCATTCCCCGGTGAATCCGGGTCTAAGCGGCTGTCTCCCAGCTCTTCCATATCGATCACGAGGCTGTCCTCCAGCCTCGGCGTGCTCAGATTCATGCGTAGGTCACCAATTGTAGGAGTCAAGAATTGAGGAGACTGGATGATTTTTCCAGTAACTGCTTTAATTCTCACTCATCCTACGTCCTCTCTTGATCGGAGTGAAAAGAGACAGGACGCAGTCACACACATACATTTATACATTCATGTCGAACAATACATCACACACAAAAGTCACAATACTCAGCTACATCCTTTCATCTGTAATAGAACACCCAGAGTCCTTCTGTTCTCCTTTCCGACCCCCAAAGGTCAGGCCGGGTAATCTTCTCCTCTCTCCTGAGTCCCCAGGGGGTGCAGACACGTCTTCCTCTTGAGGTGTGAAGTCAATACACATGGCTAGCTCAAAGTCTCTCTTGGCTGAATTCAGCCAGCCACATGTGAGTTACATAGGTTATAACTATGGGCTCCACAATTGAACCTTTTTACAAACAAAACGCAAACAATCAAACACTAAAATAATTTAAAAAAATACTAAAAACACCAACAACCACTAACAAAGGCAGGTCTTCAACAATGCTCCTCTATTTAGTCTAGGCAATCCATTACGTAAGTATACATACTATACACTCACCAATTTGGAATTTGCAAGGTCCACACACATCATTCACCTTCTTCTTCAAAAGTTATGTTTAAATTCTTTACATAATCAATGAAAGGTCTCCATATATTCTCAAACACATTTTCTTTTGATTTCAGTATGTATGTTATTCTTTCTAGTGGAAGGTTTGTTAACATCTGTCTTAACCACTGAGTCACATCCGGTCTATGAGTCTTTTTCCACAATAGTGCAATACATTTTTTGGCGTTAAGCAAACTGAGGTCTATGAATGCTCTCTCACTCTTGTTAAAGTTATGCTTTTCTGGATAAAAACCCAACAAAAACAGTTTAGGATTCAATATGATTTGTTTTGAAATTATTTTTTCAATTGTTACCCTCACCTCTTCCCAAAACATTCTAATTTTTCTACATTCCCATAAACAATGAAATAGGGTTCCTTTACTTTCCATACATTTTGTGCATATATCTGATATGTTTTTGATATATGTATTTAACTCCACCGGTGTAACATACATCCGCATTAACCATTTAAAATGTATCAGTTTAAGACGTACATTTATTGATTTGGTTTGAGCTTCTGCACAAGCCAATTCCCATTGTTCCTCTGAAATTTCAGTTTGCAGGTCTTCTTTCCAATAATTCAGTCTTTTCTGTGAGTTTTCACTTGAGGATAATGTCAATGAGTTATAAAACTCTGAAATAATACCCTTTCTCTTACTATCTTTTGTCAAGAATTTTTCCAAGGATGAATAAGTAGGTCGGATGAGAGCATTATTTTGATTTGATCGAATAAAGTTCCTAAGCTGAAGATATTTAAATAAATGTGTTCTATTAAGATTAAATTTGATCCTCAGTTCTTCAAAAGACATTATGTTATCTGAACCTGACAAATATAGGTTTCGAATCTTTTGAATCCATTTTAAATTCCATACTTTAAATACAGCATCCGCTCTCCCTGGTTTAAAATATTGATTACCCCATATTGGGCTAAATTGTGACAATAAGTGTGGTTCTTTTAGATATTTTTTGGTTTCACACCATATTTTGATCATATGCTTTGCAATTGGATTTTTATCTTGTTTCTGTAATTTTTTAGCCAAGTCTGAGTATATGAATAAGGGAAGAGGTAAAGGTAAATTGTATGATTCCATTTCAGTCCAGTGAGGGAGATCATTTGATGAAAAATAATATGTCATAGACCTCAGTTGTGCTGACCAGTAATACAACATAAAGTTTGGACATTTCAGACCTCCACGATCAAATGGTAAATATAGTAAGGACAGACGTAATCTAGCCTTCCTATTGTTCCATATAAATGCCACTAACTTTTTTTATTTCTTAAGAATAGATCTGAAGGTGGTGGTAAAGGAATGTATTGAAATAAATAAAGCATTTTGGGTAAGATATTACTTTTAAGTATATTAATTCTCCCAATCATCGACATTGGTAGTGACATCCATCTCTGAAGTAACTCATTAATGTCTATCATTAAGGCTTCATAGTTGGCGCTGGCGACTAATTCTAGTTTAGGCAAAATTTGAATTCCTAAATATTTAAACTGATTTACAACTTTGAATTGATTTACCTCAGGACCTGGGTGATTTCTCTGGGTCTCATTTAGCATTAATATTGAAGATTTAGTTTTATTTATTTTATATCCTGATATTTCACCAAAATTCTTTATTAAATTCAACAAAGTCGGAATTGATTTTTTAAGATTCGACATGAACAAAATTATGTCATCAGCATACAGGGAGATTTTATGTTCTGTTGATCCTATTTTAATTCCATATATTTGTGGATGTAAACGTACTGCCATCGCTAAAGGTTCAATTGCCATAGTAAACAGTAAAGGTGAAAGTGGACAGCCTTGTCGACATCCTCTATTGATTTTTATTGATTTTGAGATATTGCTGTTTGTTAGGATTTCTGCTGTAGCATTATTGTATATTATCTGAACCCATTTTATGAAATTATTTCCAAATCCAAACCTTTGTAGGACTTCAAAAAGAAAGGGCCATTCGACCCTATCAAAGGCCTTTTCGGCATCCAATGATAGGAGAGCTGTATCCGGTGCTTCTTTATTAGAATAGATAATATTAAATAGTCTTCTTACATTATGGAAGCCTTGTCTTCCCTTTATAAAGCCATTCTGATCTCGGTTAATAATATTTGATAATATTTCTTGTAGCCGTCTTGCTAAAATTTTTACAGATTATCTTAAGGTCAGCATTTAATAGGCTTATTGGTCTCATATTTTCACATTTATTAGAGCAGGGGTCACCAACCTTTTTGAAACCAAGAGCTACTCCATGGGTATTGAGTCATGTGAAGGGCACCAACTTGACACACTCCTCTAAAATAACAAATTGTATACACACACACACACACACACACACACACACACACACACACACACACACACACACACACACACACACACATATATATATATATATATATATATACATAAATAAATAATTATCAATAACTTAGAGTGGGTAACAGACAAGATCAATATTCAACACTTTATTTTTATTAATCTCAGCAATTGTTCAGATGATCACTTCTACATTTCATTAAAAAATGTCCAGTTTTCACCAGTCCCTTTTAACCATAAAAAACTAAACCCTTTTAATTCATGAACTATGTTGAACCATGTTTGAAAAAGTTATGCAACATTTAAGAAAAATCAACTTTCATATTTAATAAATCTTATCACATCTTTAACTGAACAAATCTGCTGCAATTCTGCTCAAAATCTGTTACATTTAATAAACACACTTTTGTGTGTTCTTCTTCACTTGAATTATATCCATACAGTTCTTGCCAAGAATCATGCTGAGTAATAACCAGCACCGCGGCAGCAGTTTACCCTCGGCCGCGGGATCGCGGGGATCGTGGGTTCGATCCCTGCCCCCGGCCAACAATGATCTGTGTGGAGTTTGCATGTTCTCCCCGTGTTTGCGTGGGTTTCCTCCCGCATGCCCAAAACATGCAGGTTAGGGAGTTAAGGCTTGTCACCGGACTGCAGAACAAATCTACCTACGGGTACAAAAAAAAAAAAAAAAAAAAGAGTGGGCAGCAGTTTCATGACGCGTATTGAAGTTTTTTTTTTTTTTTTCAAAAACTTTATTGAGAACAAGGTCCACATAGTGCCGCAAATGAAACACACGCAGCTTCCTTTCACAGTAGGAAAAAAGAACTCTTCCTCCCGCTCACTTTGAAAATGATAAATTTTCTGTCTTTTTTTTTTTGCCATGTTTTTGGCCTAGGAAACTGCACTCCGCTCACTATCTTCACTGCCCGCTAGCTTACTCTCCACAAGCGCGAAGGTTTTGTCATGCGCACAATACTGACCTTTGAACTAGGTCAGAGTTCACCTTAACTTTATGTATAATAAACATATTTTCATTTTTTTTAATTTTTAAGACATTTTCATTTTAAAATCTATATAAATGCAAGTGTGATTTTAAAAAATAGCGGCAGAAAAAATTACATCTTAGACGCAGCTCACTTGGGAGTTGTGCTATTTTTAGAACAGGCCTGCGGGTGACTCATGTGGTCCTTGCGGGCGACATGGTGCCCGCGTGCACCGCGTTGGTGACCCCCTGTATTAGAGGGTTTACCTGGTTTTGGCAACAGTATAATTAAGGCATTATTCATGTATAGTGGTAAATTACTATTTTGAAATGCTTCTAAAACCATTTCCAAAAATGGTTTTATTAATTTATTCTTAAATTTTTTATAGAGGTCAACTGGAAGACCATCTGATCCTGCACTTTTTCCTGATTTCATATTATCAATGGCTAGCCCAACTTCTTCTTGACTAATTTTAGACTCCAGTATCTCCCTTTTTTCATTTGGAATACAAGGTATAGATAATTCGTCCAAAAACCCATTTAGTTTTGTTAAGTCAGTTTCATTTTTTGTGTCATATAGTTTTTCATAATAATCTCTAAAGGCACTGTTAATTTCTAAAGGATCTACAACTGCCTGTCCGTTACTTATAATACTGGTAATTGGTGTTTTAAATTCTAATTGTTTAATCTGCCATGCCAATAATTTCCCTGATTTTTCACCTTGTTCATAAAAAGATTGCTTCAATCTTAGAAGACTGGAGGCAGCTCTATTCGCTGAGTTTTTGTCATATTCAGCTCTCAGAATCAGTAATTCGTTCTCTAACTTTGGGTCACTTCCTGCATACACTTTTTCTTGGAGAATTTTTATTTTATGTTCCAATTGGACTCTCTCCTCTCGAGTCTTCTTAGATTTTGAACCTGTATAACTAATAATATGCCCCCTAATAAAAGCTTTGAAAGCCTCCCACTTTATACATGCTGATGTTTGTGTAGTATTGATATCAAAGAACTCATCTATCTGTTTTTCTATGTACTTAACAAATTCCTCTTCCTGAAGCCATTTATGCTGAAATTGCCACCTATCTGGTTCCTTTGTCAATTTCTTATCTACATATATTAGACAGCAGGGTGCATGATCAGAGATCACAATGTTATCATTGAAACAGTTTTGAATCTTGGACCTTAATTCTGTAGAGATCAAAAAAATAGTCAATACGTGAGAATGTCTTGTAGGTATTAGAATAACAAGAGTAGGCTTTAACTTGCGGTTTCATTTCTCTCCATATATCTAGCAATCTCAATTCTTTCATAAAATGATTAATAATCATCCTGCATCCATTGTGCGTACAGTCCAGTCCTGTTGATTTATCTATGCTGGGATTCAATGTACAATTAAAATCCCCTGCTATTATATGCTGCCCTGTAAGTGATGATAAAATAAGAAATAAATTAGCAAAGAAGTTTTGATCATCTATATTGGGACCGTATAAGTTCACCAGATTTATATTTTCTAATAACAAAGATCCTTGAATGATTAGGTATCTTCCTAATTTGTCTCCAATTACATTTTTCACTTGAAATGGGACTGTTTTGTGTATGAGAGTCATAACTCCCCTGACTCAAGATGAAAATGATGAGGTGAATACACTTCCCTGCCATCTTTTTAAAATTCTTTTTACATCCTCCTCTATTAGATGAGTTTCTTGTAAAAACACAATTTTTGAACCTATGTCTTTTATTTTATTCATAACTTGTTGAAGTTTTTTTAAAATTTTGTGGACCTCTGCAATTCCATGAAGTTAAATTAAGATTAACGCTTTGGTCTATGATCAATAGGGAGTTTGGGATTACCTCGCAATGTAAACATGCTCACACAGAGAAGCAAAAACATGAGTGGTTGAACACTCATCCTACAAACTACACACAAACAAATTCCCCCTTCCCACATTCGTGGTAATCCCCCCAAAATCAAAAAAAAAAAATTCTGTCTCCCGCTATAGCCATTGACTGCTCCTCACTCTCAAGGATCAGGCAAAACCACTCTTTCTTTCTCCTCTCAATCACCCTAACTCTACTGCTTTTAATGACGTAACATTAACTCTCTTCTGTAGTTTTCCAACTTAACTCCAAAATTTTATAGCAACTTTGTACATCATAGTTTTTTGTTTTTTTTTAAAAATACAATACAATCTGTATTTTGTGAACTTGCTATTTACTTCAGATCAGTCAGATGCCTGTGCAAATGCTTAAATATTCTACCTTATATCTTATTCATGCTTCATGCTTAGCTCCCACCAGTCTCCTCTTGGATCTTCTTGATGAGCTCCTGTGCCAATTCTGGGGTCTTGAAGGTGTGGGTTCTCCCTTTATATGTGACCAGCAGTCTTGCAGGATAAGTCACTCCATGACGAATCCCAAGGTTGCGTAGCTCTTTACGGGCGGGGTCAAACTGTTTCCTTAATTGTTGGATTCCTGTGGCCAAATCTGGGTAGAACCGGACCTGTTGATCCTGGTATTTAATTTCTCCTTTGGCCCGCGCCGCGTTGGAGATCGTCATCCTGTCTCTGTAGCTGAGGAACTTCATAATCAGCGTCCTCGGTGATGCCTTATTATCTCTCAGTGGGCCAATTCGGTGGGCGCTTTCCAGAACGACTGATGACTGCAGCTGCGCGTTGTTCAGCGCTTCTGGGATCCACTTTTCCAAAAAGGAACATGAGTTCCGCCCCTCCGTACCCTCAGGAAGACCCACCAGCCTCAGATTGTTCCGTCTCGACTGGGATTCTAAGTCCAGGACATTATCTTCCAGACGTTTATAGTTTAATTCCAATGTGTGCTCCTTTAATTGTAGGCTGGTGATGTCATTCTCAGCGCTGGAAATCCGGAGCTCCACCTGCGTTACACGTTCCATACAATCGCTTAATTCCTTTCTCAAACCCTCTATCGCTGCTATAATCCCATCAAACTTAGTAGAGAAGTCTGCTTCTTATTGAGCCAATGGCAGCAAGCACCGCACCTGTGCCGTCGCCAGCATTCACCGCTCCTCCACTAGCTTGCTTCGCCATATCTGGGGATTTTTCTGCTTCGTCACGGATGTGAAAGTCCGTTAACTTGGACTGTTTCGGCGGCTCAGTTTTTCCTCCACCTGATTTCCCAGCCTTAGGCTTTACCGGCATGTCCTCACCCAAACGCTGGGATAGGTTTTGTTCCAATTGAGAGGGTTATTTGCCGATTTTTTTTATTTTTAAGAGCAGAGTAGAGTGAAGCACGTCCTCCTACGTGGCGGCCATGACCGGAAGTCCCCTGCCGATGAATTTGATTAATTTTTTTTGTTAACATTGGTCTTAATTTTGCTCAAGAAATACCCAATATGGCACCGACAGGTGATACAATAAGCAAAAACATTGCGATAAAAGACTCCATCTTCTTAAAGAACACAGATGAGAGAGAGGTCATTTGAAATTGTTAAATCGTTGAATTGTTAAATCGGATTGTGATGGTATTGACATGCTTTTAGTCAAAACGATCATTGAATGCTTAGTGAAACCACTGACGTATATTTGTAACCTGTCTCTCCAAACAGGTATATTTCCTAGTGCAATGAAAGTAGCCAAAGTAATTCTGATATGCAAGACGGGTGACAGAGGGGAATTTTCAAACTATAGACCAATTTCACTATTTATTGCCGCAATTTTCTAAGATACTCGAAAAAATATTGTGTGAGAGAATTGACAACTTTATAATGAAGAATAATTTATTGTGTGAGCAAAAATATGGGCTCAGACACAAGAGGACAACTGCATTTGCTGTAATGGAATTTGATACAGTGAATCATAAATTATTGTTAAAGAAACTACAAAATAATGGGATTGGGGGGTAGCACTGTCCTGGTTATGTAGTTACTTAAAGAACAGATACCAGTATGTATGGGCTGGTAGCAAAAACTCACAGTTACTGAAGGTTACTTGTGGAGTCCCACAGGGTTCAGTTTTGGGGCCATTGTTATTCAATAAGTATATAAATGATATATGTAAAGTTTCGGAAAAATTGGATTTAATAGTGTTTGCAGATGACACTAATTTATTATGCAGTGGAAGCAATTTGGAACAACTTTTGGATACACTCGGAAAGGAATTAGGAAAGCTTAAACTGTGGTTTGATTCAAACAAATTAACGCTCAATTTAAGTAACACAAAATTTATAATTTTTAACAACCATCACAACAACTCAGCATCTAAACTCAGTATAAATGGTATAGAGATTGAAAGGGTATCCAAAAATAAATTCCTTGGAGTAATAATTGATAATAAACTGTGTTGGAAGTCACATATTAAAGGTAAAATATGCAAATCAATTGCAATACTACACAGAGTGAAATATTTGCTAAATCAGCCAACATTATATACTTTGTATCATTCATTAATACTTCCATACATGACATATTGTACTGAAGTATGGGGAAATACACACGTGGACAAAATTGTTGGTACCCCTCTGTTAATGAAAGAAAAACCCACAATGGTCACAGAAATAACTTGAATCTGACAAAAGTGGTAATAAATAAAAATTCTATGAAAATTAACCAATGAAAATCAGACAATGCTTTTGAATTGTGGTTCAACAGAATTATTTTAAAAAACAAACTCATGAAACAGGCCTGGACAAAAATGATGGTACCCTTAATATTTTATTGCACAACCTTTTGAGGCAATCACTGCAATCAAACGATTTCTGTAACTGTCAATGAGACTTCTGCACCTCTCAGCAGGTATTTTGGCCCACTCCTCATGAGCAAACTGCTCCAGTTGTCTCAGGTTTGAAGGGTGCCTTCTCCAGACGGCATGTTTCAGCTCCTTCCACAGATGTTCAATAGGATTTAGATCAGGGTTCATAGAAGGCCACTTTAGAATAATCCAATGTTTGGCTCTTAGCCATTCTTGGGTGTTTTTAGCTGTGTGTTTTGGGTCATTATCCTGTTGCAAGACCCATGACCTGCGACTGAGACCAAGCTGTCTGACACTGGGCAGCACATTTCTCTCTAGAATACCTTAATAGTCTTGAGATTTCATTGTACCCTGCACAGATTCAAGACACCCTGTGCCAGATGCAGCAAAGCAGCCCCAGAACATAACAGAACCTCCTCCATGTTTCACAGTAGGGACAGTGTTCTTTTCTTGGTATGCTTCATTTTTGCGTGTGTGAACATAGAGCTGATGTGCCTTGCCAAAAAGTTGCAGTTTTGTCTTGTCTGTCCATAGGACATTCTCCCAGAAGCTTTGTGGCTTGTCAACATGCAGTTTGGCAAATTCCAGTCTGGCTTTTTTATGATTTGTTTTCAACAGTGGTGTCCTCCTTGGTCGTCTCCCATGAAGTCCACTTTGGCTCAAACAACGACAGATGGTGCGATCTGATCAGATCTTTAGATCTGATCAAATTAACATGCTTGTCTATAATTTTCTTTCTAATCTCCTGAAACAACTGTCAACTTTGCTTTCTCTGGTCCATGTTTAGTGTGGTACACACCATGTCACCAAGCAGCACAGTGACTACTTGTCACCCTTTAAATAGGCCGACTGACTGATTACAAGTTTGTAGACACCTGTGATGTTAATTAGAGGACACATCTTGGTTGAACATGTCCCTATGGTCACATTATTTTCAGTCTTTTCTAGGGGTACTATCATTTTTGTCCAGGCCTGTTTCATGAGTTTGTTTTTTAATGTAATTCTGTTGAACCACAATTCAAAAGCATTGTCTGATTTTCATTGGTTATTTTTCATAGAATTTTTATTTATTACCACTTTTGTCAGATTCAAGATATTTCTGTGACCATTGTGGGTTTTTCTTTCATTAACAGAGGGGTACCAACAATTTTGTCCACGGCTGTACATATAAAACAAACATACTGTATATCCAGTCTTTATGCTTCAGAAGAGAGCTATTAGAATAATAAACAAAGCTGCTTACAGGGAACCAACAAACCCACTTTTTCTTAAATTAAAAGCTCTCAAGTTGAAAGATCTGGTTGACTTTAAAACTGCAGTAATAATGTTTAAAGTGAAGAATCTATCACTGCCCGCAAATATCCAAAAGTTGTTCCAAATAAGGGAGAAACAATATCATTTCAGAGGAACATGTATATTTCAAAAACCTTCAGTGAGAACTACCACCAAGCAACACTGTGTTTCAGTGCAAGGAGTCAGATTATGGAACGATTTTGGACCTGAATTAAAATCATGTACAACGCTTGGACAATTTAAACAAAAACTAAAGGAAGAAATACTCCAAACATATATACAAGATGACATGTAAAATCACATAAGGATTGTCATATCCAGTCTGTGTTGTGTTGTTGCTTAGTTTTTGTCACGTTTTGTCTTAGCTTTGTTCTTACTTGTAATCACTTTTATTTTATTTTCCTTTTGAATTCTTGGATGGAATATGGGTGGGCAATATAAGCCGCAGCTTCAGCCATCACCCATTTCGGATAACTTATGTTGAACTGTATAATCAGAGGAGTTATTGTTTAATTTGACCTTGTTGGATTTTTTTCCCCTTTGTTATATTATTCTGTCCCTTTCTTTTTAAACTTTTTTAATCTAATCTATCCGAAATAAAGATTCATTCATTCATTCATTCATTCTTACATATAGACAGGTGTCTTTCACTATGTGATCAACAGCAGGCATCACTCATGATCATAGCACTTGCTATGACCTGTGATGATCCTATGATCTCAGGCATTCAGAGGACGGCCTATGATGTCTGCATGATGTCCTATGATGATCCTATGAGCTCAGGCATCGTAGGACTCGTGATGCCATCATATAGATATGAAGTCTATATGATCCTATGATCTCAGGCATCATAGGACTCACAATGCCATCATATAGATATGATGTCTATGACTACATTATGCCCTATGATGTTCCTATGACGCCAAGGATCATAGGACCGCCGATGTCTGTCACAAGCATAGCACTTTGTGTTGCCATGGGAACTATGTCAAAGATCAAAGGCGGCCATCATTCACAATAATAATAATAATGCTGATAAACTTAAACTAAGAAGAAGACCAATGAAGAAATAAATATGCAAGACAGAATAATAATAATAACAATAATAGCAACCCAGGATAATAATAATAAGGTGAAATACAAAAATTCCCAACTTAAAGCGAGGATGTGGGCTGGGACACATGCTCTGGCGACAAGGAATGTCACTCTATATAATCACTCTATATAATTCAAGAAATCTCTGTCGGTCATGATATCATGATGTCTTGATCATAGGACTCTCAAAAACATCATAGGACTTGCCATGAAATCAATGGCGGGCTGCACTCACGATCATAAAACTCGCTATGACATTATCAAAGATCAAAGGCAGGCATCACAGATTAAAGCCAGGCATCAATGAACGGGTGGTGACGTCAAAGATCCAAGGCAGGTTTCACCATGGTTGCTGTTGCCATGGTAACAGTAACTTTTGACGGCCATGCAGAAATGTTTGCTTACACTTGCTTTCTATGGCCATGCACGGGTATGCACGGGCATGCACAGGCATGTACTAGTAATCTAAATGCTAGAGCCTGACCATGTGAAGCTATAGCTACATTGGGGCGGGCAGGATTTTAACAAAAGGTATTTCCTAGAGCAGGGGTCACCAACCTTTTTGAAACCAAGAGCTACTTCATGGGTATCGAGTCATGTGAAGGGCACCAGCTTGACACACTCCTCTAAAATAACAAATTGTGTGTGTATATATATATATATATATATATATATATATATATATACTGTGTATATATATATATATATATATATATATATATATACGTATATATATAGTATATATACACACATAAATAAATAATTATCAATAACTTAGAGTGGGTAACAGACAAGATCAATATTCAACACTTTATTTTTATTAATCTCAGCAATTGTTCAGATGATCACTTCTACATTTCATTAAAAAAATGTCCAGTTTTCACCAGTCCCTTTTAACCATAAAAAACTAAACCCTTTTAATTCATGAACTATGTTGAACCATGTTTGAAAAAGTTATGCAACATTTAAGAAAAATCAACTTTCATATTTAATAAATCTTATCACATTTTTAACTGAACAAATCTGCTGCAATTCTGCTCAAAATCTGTTACATTTAATAAACACATTTTTGTGTGTTCTTCTTCACTGGAATTATATCCATACAGTTCTTGCCAAGAATCATGCTGGAGTAATAACCAGCGCTGTCCTTTCATGAGAAGAAGCTAAACAAGCACTGAGAGTGCTTATATGCACGGTGGAGCAGTGGTTAGCACCGCGGCAGCACAGTTTACCCTCGGCCGGGGGATCACGGGGATCGTGGGTTCGATCCTTGCCCCCGGTCAACAGTGATCTGCGTGGAGTTTGCATGTTCTCCCCGTGTTTGCGTGGGTTTCCTCCCACATGCCAAAAACATGCAGGTTAGGGAGTTAAGGGGCGCTTGCGACCGGCAGCTGGTGGCTTGTCACCGGACTGCAGAACAAATCTACCTACGTATACAAAAAAAAAGAGTGGGCAGCAGTTTCATGACGCGTTGAAGTGCTGCTTCGCCGTCGCCTTGCAAATGAAACACACGCAGCTTCCTTTCATGGTAGTAAAAAAGAACTCTTCCTCCCGCTCACTTTGAAAATGATAAATTTTCTTTTTTTTTGGGCTAGGAAACAGCACTACGTTCACCATCTCCACTGCCCGCTAGCTTACGCTCCAGCGCGAAGGTTTTGTCATGCGCACAATACTGACCTTTGAACTAGGTCAGAGTTCACCTTAACTTTACGTATAATAAACATATTTTCATTTTTTTTTATTTTTAAGACATTGTCATTTTAAAATCTATATAAATGCAAGTGTGATTTTAAAAAATAGCGGCAGAAAAAATTACATCTTAGACGCAGCTCACTTGCGAGTTGTGCTATTTTTAGAACAGGCCTGTGGGCGACTCATGTGGCCCCTGCAGGCGACATGGTGCCCGCGGGCACCGCATTGGTGACCCCTGTCCTAGAGTTTTTCAATGCAAGAATTAATCCCTCTGCTGAATTACTTTTCTTTTTAAACACACACCTGCTTTTATTCGGTAGAGAGTTTGCTCATCCTCAGCGCTTCTCTGTTTCCATTTACAGGTGTGCGTATTTGACACAAACTCTGCTGTCTTGGATCTTCCAGCAGCAGAGAGTGGAAACTCCCAGTCTTATCTTGGATGGGAATAAATTTTTACTTTTAAAGTGTGGAGAACACTATTGAGGGCTTTCTTAGCTGATTACATCTTAATTCAAAACATTTAAAGAAACTAACTTACAACACAAAACCTTTTACCCTTTGACCCTAGTGCTCTTAAATTAGGTCATAACAAAGAAATGAGTAACTTGTGGAGAAAGGAAGCAGGCAAGGCAACGAGCTGGATGACACAGAAACTTTATTCCACCTCCAACATACAGTACAGTAAAAGAGCTCCCGGGTCTCTGTGCATTCCTCTTTTATATTTTTAATACCATGCATTGAGACCCGGAACTTCCAACCATCATACATTGTGTTTAGAACAAAGCCTGTGTGGCACATTAACATGACATAACACTGGCGCTGCTCTCACAACCTTCTTCTTCCAGCGGCTCTGGCATTTACTCCTCTCTCTGAGGGGGCGCATAGTCCTTACTGTCCTGTGTGATACCCCCTGGTGACACCTCCTCTTTCGGTCCATTGGTCCCCCCTTCCCCAGTTGCCTTTTTCTCTGGGTGGAGAAATCCCACACCATGCCCCCACAAACTCACCCAAGAACTCAGAGATGAAAACGGTCTGAGGTTTTGTGCTGCAAACGTGGCTTTTTTAATGAACACACATACAAAATAAATACAAGAAAAATGCATTTAAGTGTTAAAAAAAATGAAAAATCATAAAAAAAAATGCAAGCAGTTTCAGCTGTGAGAGAGAAGCAGGCCAGGGGCCTCCGAGTGTTATCAATCCTTTTGAAGGTCGACAATTTCAGGCAGAGGAACAGAAGGCAAAAACTTAGTCTTCCACACATGAAACACGCATCATGGATATAGCTTAAAAAAGGTGAAAATGACAAAAAGTGACAGATATGGATCTAAATCAAAGGTGAAAACACACAAATGATTTTAAATCAACGTTGCAAAATAGTAAAAAAAAAATAAAAATTTTTTTCAATGTAATAATTATTTTTTTAAGTAAATAAGTAATTTTTTCAATGTAATAATTATTATTACATTGAGTATAGATGAAAAACTAAGGAAAAATAAAAATCACACGAGGTTACATTATAATAACACAAAGGGCAGGCTAGAAAAATGAACAGAAGTCTGTAGCAAAATCTACCAGTCTTTGGGGAGAGAAGTTCAAGGGTCAGCTTGATCCTCCACTGCCAGGGGCCGAAGCTCCAAAAAGGGCACTGAGCCGAAGTTATCCCCTGGTTTTATGGACGCTGATTCCATGTCACCACTCCGAGACATCATGCAATGTTGGTTGACTGGAAGTGTTATCCATATCTGGATTTGTCATTCGGTCATCTTCCCCCTGGACGTGGGAAAGCCTGGTACTTTCCCAAGTTGCTCTGATTGGTCAAGGAGGAATAATGAGTCCTCTGTGAAGGATGGATCTGAGCTCCAGAAGCAGGATGTGAACCAGATTGTCCAGCCCTGGTGTGAGACTTGAGGGGGCAGGTGGGGGCTGAACAGTGGTCACAGTGGAAAGGTCTCTGACCTCGGCAGTCCAAGGATTTGCGTGCGCCACAGTTAATTTCATCACTGAACAAAGTTATACAAGTTAAATTAACTATAATAATTGGTGAATGAACTCCCATTCCTCAAAGTGCCAGATACAACACAATAATGAATGTACGTAAGTCATAACAGTTTGGACAAATAAGTGATATGAAAAAAAGTAAACAAGGGTTTCTCATTCCTTTTCAATAATTAGGTCTATTTGTGGCACACATATTTGAGATGCTTAGGCTGCATATGTATATTACTGTTAACCTCACGTCTTAGAAGGAACAATAAGTCTGGGCCTCCTGAGGATAACAGGAGGGGGTGAGATGTGTCTTTAGAAATGGCCTTGAAAAGATTTCCTGACCACCAGGGTTTTAGGTGGAGGAGAGAAGACCTGGGGGGTGATGTGTTGTCTCTGGGGATTGAATGACAATGTGACTCTATACTTTGATGTCCCGGGTATAAAAAGGGGAGATGTGGGATGATGGTTCTCTTTTCTGTTTGAGAGGATGTTGGAGAGACACGTGATTGTTAATAAACCTGAATTGAGAAATAAATTCAGCCTCGTCTTTTCACGCTCTCCACACTGGTGACCTTACGACGTATCATGGGCAGAAGCGATTCCCCCGAACCGGACTCGCCAGGAACCAGCCGGGCAAACGCAGTCTCAGTCAAACTACCAGAATTCTGGCAGGACAACCCGGACTCCTGGTTCCTCTTGGCCGAGGCTCAGTTCGCTCTCGGGGGAATAACGGCAGATGACACGAAATTCTACCACGTTATCACCAAGCTCGACAACCGCACAGCTCGACATGTGCAGAGCCTGGTGCAGCGCCCACCCGCTGGCGACAAATACGGCGGGTTGAAGGCTGCGCTCATTCAGCGTTTCACTCCCTCAGCCCAGGAGAGAGCAGAGAGACTCCTGGCCCTGCACGACTTGGGAGAAAGCACGCCTGTCGACCTGATGGAAGACATGCTGAGGCTGAGAGGCTCAGACAACGACGATTTTCTCTTCACTCACATCTTCCTGAGAACTCTACCGTCGGAGACGAGGGCGACCCTGGCGGGCTCTCGGTTTGTGACCCAGCGGGACTTCCGCGCGCTAGCCCAGGAGGCGCAGCGGATTCTCAACGCCAGCAGACGGCACACGGCCACTGCAGCAGCGACAGACCTCAGTGCGACGGCCGGGAATGGCAAGGAGCCAGAGGCGACGGAGGCAGACACACCAACAACGGCGGCGGCGAGGCCCAAACATCGCGGAGGAGACGACCTCTGTTTTTACCATCGCCGCTTCGCAGAGAGGGCACGCAAGTGTATACCACCGTGTCAGTTCAAGAGCTCGGGAAACGCCAGGACCGGGAGTCGGTAGCAGCCGCGGCCCTCGGTGAACAGAACAAGCTGCTCTACCTGACGGATGCGCGTTCTGGGAGGCAATTCCTCGTGGACACAGGCTCCCAAGTGAGTTTCATCACGCCAACCTACGCTGACCGGCTGGCTGGCCCCGGGAGTCACGGAGCATCAGCGGCGAACGGCTCGAGCATTAAGACCTTCGGTGAAAGGACTCTACTTCTGTCCCTGCACGGCCGCACTTATGAGTGGACTTTTATTATAGCTGCGGTGAGCTTCAACATGTTAGGTGCTGATTTTCTGTGCTCACATGGGTTGTTGGTTGATCTTCCCAATAGACGCTTGGTTAATGCACTTTCTTTTTGCTCTATCCCCTGTGCAGCTCGAGTGACCCCGCCCACAGCACAAGCCAACGTCGCCACAGCAGGCGGTAAGTTCCACACTCTCCTCACTCAGTTTCCAGCACTCACGGTTCCCACGTTTTCAGCAGCCGTTGCGAAACACGGAGTGGAGCACTTTATTACTACCGCCGGTCCCCCCATTTTTGCAAAAGCTCGGCGCTTGGATGCAGCTAAACTGTCCATAGCGCGCGAAGACTTCGCCAACCTTGAAAGGTTGGGCATCATCCGGCGTTCGAACAGCCTATGGGCTTCCCTGCTCCACATGGTCCCTAAGGCTGACGGCTCGTGTCGACCTTGCGGCGATTTCCGCAGGTTGAACAACGCTACGGCGCACGACCGCTGCCCAATCCCCCATATTCAGGATTTTTCGGTTCATCTGGCGGGGGTGTGCGTTTTTTCTAAAATAGACTTGGTCCACGGTTACCATCAAGTTCCAGTACGCGCTGAGGACATTCCCAAAACAGCAGTAATAACTCCGTTTGGCCTTTTTGAGTTTTTGCGCATGCCGTTTGGGCTTAAAGGCGCCGCACAGACGTTCCAGCGCATGATGGACGCGGTGTTACGCGATCTCCCTTTTGTGTTTGTCTACCTGGACGACATTTTGGTAGCCAGCGCGTCCGAGGATGAACACGAAAAGCACCTCATGGCAGTTTTCCGGAGGTTGGGAGAGCACGGGTTAATAATCAACCCAGCGAAGTGCCAGTTCGGGGTGGCGCAGATTGATTTTTTGGGGCACCGCGTCTCCCCAGAGGGAGCAGTTCCGCTGCTGGACAACGTGCGCGCAGTGGCAAATTTTCCCCAGCCACAAACGGTCAAAGCACTACAGGAGTTTTTGGGAATGGTGAATTTTTATAACCGTTTCCTCCCCCGCGCAGCGCAGCTCATGCAACCACTGTATGCCGCGCTTAAAAAACAAAAACCCTCAAATGCAATCGAATGGTCCCCAGAGCGGGAGCGCGCATTCTCGGAGGTAAAAAAAGCCCTGGCAGACGCTGCGTTGTTGGTTCATCCAGACCCAACGGCCCACATAGCGCTCACTACTGATGCGTCAGACGTGGCCATAGGGGCGGTAGTAGAGCAGCATGTTGCCGGGGCTTGGCAGCCGCTGGCCTTTTTCAGCAGGACTTTGCGCGATGCCGAGCGAAAATACAGCGCGTTCGACAGGGAGTTGTTAGCGCTCCACTTAGCCATTCACCACTTCCAGTTCTGGCTGGAGGGTCGTCGTTTCACCGCGTTTGTCGACCACAAGCTGCTCACTTTCGCGATGTCCAGGTTTCGGAGCCGTGGTCAGGCCGGCAGCAGAGGCAGCTGGCTGCAATTTCAGAGTTTACTACTGATATTCAACACGTAGTGGGTAAACTTAATGTGGTGGCAGACTGCCTCTCGCGCGCCGTAACTGCTCCAGTCCGCGCAGAGGTAGATTATACTGCCATGGCCGCGGAGCAAAATAGCGGCGCGGAAGCATACGCGGCCCCAGTCCACGTGGGGATAGATTATGCAGCCATGGCCGCGGATCAGGGTTGCGATACGGACGTGTGCGCGCTCCAGTCTGGACCAACAGGGTTAAGGCTGGAGAGCAGGAGGCTGCAAGATGGTATGCCCCCCCTAATCTGTGATGTCTCTACCGGACGACCGGCCGCGTGGCGCCGCCGTGTTTTTGACTCAATTCACTCTCTGGCGCACCCGGGGGTGCGCGCATCGGTAAAAATGGTAGGAGAGAAGTTTGTGTGGCCGAGCCTGCGCAAGCACGTTAAAGAGTGGGCAAGCGCCTGCATGGCTTGCCAGCAGGCCAAAATACACAAACACACTAAAGCCCCCTTAGAGCCGTTTCACATCCCGGCCAAGAGGTTCGATCATGTGCATGTCGACCTCGTAGGCCCCCTACCGCCACCACAGGGGTGCACGCATCTTTTGACAATGGTGGATCGCACCACACGTTGGATGGAAGTGGTCCCTCTGGCATCAACCACAGCCGAGGAGGTGGCGCGTACATTTTTAACGGCTTGGGTAGCGCGTTTTGGGGCCCCGTCGGATATTACGTCCGACAGGGGGCCTCAATTTGTTTCTGAGCTTTGGTCAGCGATGGCCCACAGCCTGGGGGTAACAATCCACCGCACGACCGCGTACCACCCCCAGGCTAATGGTTTATGCAAGCGTTTTCATAGGTCATTGAAAGCAGCCCTCAGAGCGTCGCTTACGGATGCAAATTGGGTAAACAGACTACCATGGGTTTTATTGGGGTTGCGTTCTGCACCTAAAGAGGACTTAAAAGCCTCCCCAGCTGAGTTGGTGTTTGCGCAACCGCTCCGGCTGCCTGGGGAGTTTCTTCCTGATAATCCTGCGCCAGAGTGCCCCCCTGCTCAGCGGTCACTGAGCAGGGGGGCACGCCGAGTTTGTTTTTGTCAGGCACGAGGCTCAGTGCCCAACCCTGCAACCACCTTATGATGGCCCATATAGAGTGCTGGAAACAGGTGATAAGCATTTTTTGCTAGATTTAGGGGGCAGGAGGGAAACAATTTGCATAGACAGACTTAAACCTGCTTTTGTAATGGCTGATGAAGCTGTGCAAGTGGCGAGGGCTCCTCGACGCGGCAGACCTCCCAGGGAGCATGCCCCAGAGCCCCCTCAGGGATTGACTAACAGTTCTCATCCTCAGATAGCAGATTCACAGCAGGATGGCGCCGCGGGAGCGGTGAAGCCCGCTTACAGCAAGTTTGGAAGACGGTTGAAGGCCAAGCAGCATATGGACTGATTTTTGTGATTTTATCATGTTGAGCAGACTATGTTGTATTGTTTCATCTTCAACATTTGGGGGGGGGGGGTCATGTGGCACACATATTTGAGATGCTTAGGCTGCATATGTATATTACTGTTACCTCATGTCTTAGAAGGAACAATAAGTCTGGGCCTCCTGGGGATAACAGGAGGGGGTGAGATGTGTCTTTAGAAATGGCCTTGAAAAGATTTCCTGACCACCAGGGTTTTAGGTGGAGGAGAGAAGACCTGGGGGGTGATGTATTGTCTCTGGGGATTGAATGACAATGTGACTCTATACTTTGATGTCCCGGGTATAAAAAGGGGAGATGTGGGATGATGGTTCTCTTTTCTGTTTGAGAGGATGTTGGAGACACGTGATTGTTAATAAACCTGAATTGAGAAATAAATTCAGCCTCGTCTTTTCACGCTCTTCACGCTATTCTGTATTTAATATTATTCACACAATCAAATCTTAGTGCCCTTTAGTTCTGTTTATATTTGTCAAATTAACATGTCTTGCCTCCATTGCCTACATATACGTACACCTCTGTCCCACTTTCAAAGACAAGCCTACATTTGGGCATGTAAAGACTATATTCTGGGGGCTGGATGGAAAGCTCAGGTGGGCCGGGTGGGGCCCACAGGCTGCCAGTTGATGTTCACTGGTGTACTGTATATATGACACAATAGTCTGTGTTCTGCATGGGTCTACATAATGTTGGTCTGGTCTTTGGGGATTTGTGTTTCTGTGTCCTGCATGTATTACTTGGACTACTGTGTTATTTGCAAGTAAATATCGTGCTTATGTTAAAAAATATTTGCATCTTGTGACAAGATGTGACAAAGGTGCAATAAAAGTGTTGTAATGCATTCACCTGTAATAGCTAAAGATTTGAAGATTTAGGATCTTTTTAAACTCTCCTTTTCTTTTGCATCAAATATTCGTTCTACATTGCCCTGTGTACATGGCTCTATGAATAATACATATTGGCTAAAACAGTGCTAATAAGATATTACAATTCTTTGCTATTTAAAAAGTAAAGTAATTAGGGCGATAGTCCAGAGAAGCTCATTTCAGCTGATGTATCCATGATCTCATTCTTTTGGTCATTACCCAAGCTTCCTGACCATAAGTGAGGGTAGGAATGTAGATTGACCAGTAAATCGACAGCTTTGCTTTGAAGCTCAGCTCCCTCTTCACCACAACAGACCGGTCCAACATGTGCATCACTGCAGGTGCTGCCCCGATCCATCTGTCAATCTACCGCTCCATCCTCCCCTCACTTAGGTGGGCACTTGATAACCTAAATAGAATGGTTAGCAAAAGATTTGAGCAATAGCCACTGTTTCTATGTGGTTAGCGTAAGCACCAAGGAAATTATAGACAATGAGGCTAATTACTGTATTGTAACTTGCATCAGCAACATGCTGACAGCCATGTTTTAGCAAAGATCAGCGTCCATTTCCAACATTTTGCCCACAGGCTGCAGGTTCCATTTCACAGTAAACACAGCATCCTCCACCAGAACCAGAGTGACTGACATGCAATGTGGAGGAGATTCTAATCTTTCTTTGCCATTCAGTTATTCTGACCTTAAACACCTGAGCCTCATCCTGCTAGCTCTCACTGACACTGTACAACAGTGACGTGCACAGAAACTTGTGGGGGCTGGTACCCAACCAAAAAAAGGGGCACTTCCTAAATACTGAAAACAGTAATGTTATGTACAGTAGCACAAATTTTAATGTATTGACTTTGTAGGTAGATCACAAAATATAGTTATTATATATTAAAGCACATCTGACCTGCAATTTGTGTCTTCGTGGGGTAAAATTAAAATCTACAGTATATCTTTAAAAAAAAAAACTCCAGAAGGGTACTTGAGAGGGCAGAGGGGCAGGTACTAGAGCATCACCTGAGGTCTATATGTGGACGTGCCTGAGGTACAACACCTCTGCAGAACCATTTCAACACATCAAGAAGCTGCCCAGCCCATACAACTTCCAGACACTTAAGTATGTTATAATGGACATGCCTGGAGAAGCTGCAGTAAAGGCTAGGGTTAGGGTTAGGCTAGTTAGTAGCAGACACAATAGCACAAGCCGATTTAAAACAAACTATATTGCTCTGCCTGTTCAGATTTGATTTTTCATCCCTAGGCGATGGAATTTGTGAATCAACAATTGCAAGTTCCACACATTCCTCATGTATAAATCCTGTTATTTCATCATTAGCCTGTTTATTTATTTATTTATTTATTTTTTATTACTTATTTTGTACCTGTAGGTAGATTTGTTTTGCAGTCTGGTGACAAACCACCAGCTGCCGGTCGCTGCGTGCGCAAGCGCCCCTTAACTCCCTAACCTGCATGTTTTGGCATGTGGGACGAAACCGGAGAAATCCCGGAGTAAACCCACGCAAACACGGGGAACAACTGAGTTGCTGCTCATATTCCACTAAAAGCTTCTGTCATTGCAGTTTAGTTCAAATATGTCCTTTTTTCCAAGGATAAAACAGTTTCTTTTTCTTTTAGGGCTTGTACGTATATAGTTCTCCCCACTTTTACCAACTAGTCTACTGGACTTGCATCGATGGATTAGTGGGGTAGTGGGGGGATGTGTTATAATGTTGGCAACACTCCTACCCTTGCATATAAAGATGTATGTGACGTGTGTTTAAATAGCACAGGGAGTTCAGCACATTACATGCCGTGTCAGCACATTTAGTCATTTTGCAGAGCTGATGAGTAGGCAGAAACGTCAAGGTCATGGTCGGGGCATTGCTCCCACTGTTAAATCATGCAAAAAAAGCATGAAATGTGTCATGATAACAATGGTGTTGTGCAAATACGCTTTCAGAATTCCAGGCTGTGTTTCATTAACAGAGACTTTACCACTGATCAGATTTCCTTGACTGTGTGTTTCAGCTCCCGTTCTGTGGTGCTTCCTCAGCCAGTTCAGGGTAAGTTACTTTGAGTCAGTAATGGCAATCACAGGAATTATAATGACTGTCTTTGATGTGAGACAAACAGAAGCAATCACAGTTAGATTTTTCATAAGTTACGGTCACAAACACCCTTACGAATGGCTGCAGACACCGTACAAATGATTTTTGGACCATTCTGTACAGTCTTCTTAAGGTAGCCGTAGGAGAATCCAGCGTCCGTAGACTGTAAATTCGTGCCAGGGTTGATGGTCTTGTCCAAGATTTCTATGAACGCCCCACAAAAACCCCTCATCGTAGGGTGGCCGTATGAATGCCATAGAAACAACGTAAGAACTATACAAGATGTTGACTGTAAGCATGCTTTACCCTTACAGCGGTTGTAGGAAATGCCGTATGAATCCCCGTTTGTACAGAGATTCGTACAGTGTGCGTAAGGTGGTAGTGACATGCTCATAAGGCAGAAGCACGTCATTTGTGCAACATTTGTTCTGACAAAATGTGCTGAAAGCTGTAAGATGTTCCTACCATTGACTTGAGAGTGCCGTGACTCACAGAAAAGTTTTTGTAAGATGGAAGTACAGTGGGGCAAAAAAGTATTTAGTCAGCCACCAATTGTGCAAGTTCACCCACTTAAAAGATGAGAGAGGTCTCCAATTTTCATCATAGGTATACCTCGACTATGAGAGACAAAATGAGAAAAAAAAATCCAGAAAATCACATTGAAGGATTTTTAATGAATTAATTGGTAAATTCCTCGGTAAAATAAGTATTTGGTCAATAACAAAAGTTCATCTCAATACTTTGTTATACCCTTTGCTGGCAATGACAGATGTCAAACGTTTTCTGTAAGTCTTCACAAGGTTTTCACACACTGTTGCTGGTATTTTGGCCCATTCCTCCATGCAGATCTCCTCTAGAGCAGTGATGTTTTGGGGCTGTCGCTGGGCAACACGGACTTTCAACTCCCTCCAAAGATTTTCTATGGGGTTGAGATCTGGAGACTGGCTAGGTCACTCCAGGACCTTGAAATGCTTCTTACAAAACCACTCCTTCATTGCCTGGGCGGCATGTTTGGGATCATTGTCATGCTGAAAGACCCAGCCAAGTTTCGTCTTCAATGCCCTTGCTGATGGAAGGAGGTTTTCACTCAAAATCTCACAACACATGTCCCCATTCATTCTTTCCTTTACACGAATCAGTCATCCTGGTCCCTTTGCAGAAAAACAGCCCCAAAGCATGATGTTTCCACCCCCATGCTTCACAGTACGTATGGTGTTCTTTCTCCTCCAAACATGACAAGTTGAGTTTTTACAATAAAGTTCTATTTTGGTTTCATCTGACCATATGACATTCTCCCAATCCTCTTCTGGATCATCCAAATGCTCTCTAGCAAACTTCAGACGGGCATGGACATGTACTGGCTTAAGCAGGGGGACACGTCTGGCACTGCAGGATTTGAGTCCCTGGCGGCGTAGTGTGTTACTGATGTAGCCTTTGTTACTTTGGTCCCAGCTCTCTGCAGGTCATTCACTAGGTCCCCCCATGTGGTTCTGGGATTTTTGCTCACCGTTCTCATGATCATTTTGACCCCACGGGGTGAGATCTTGCGTGGAGCCCCAGATCGAGGGAGATTATCAGTGGTCTTGTATGTCTTCCATTTTCTAATAATTGCTCCCACAGTTGATTTCTTCACACCAAGCTGCTTACCTATTGCAGATTCAATCTTCCCACCCTGGTGCAGGTCTATAATTTTGTTTCTGGTGTCCTTTGACAGCTCTTTGGTCTTGGCCATAGTGGAGTTTGGAGTCTGACTGTTTGAGGTTGTGGACAGGTGTCTTTTATACTGATAACGAGTTCAAACAGGTGCCATTAATACAGGTAACGAGTGGAGGACAGAATCAGAATCAGAATCAGAATCAGGTTTATTGCCATTGTTCATGTAGTACACAAACTAGGAATTTGTCTCGGTGCAATGCTGCAACATTAAACATGATAAAATAAAAGAAATAAACTATACATGCAATAAAGTGTAGAATAAGAGCGAGTAATACTGGTCAGCAGTTAAAATATATTAGTGAGCAGCAGATAATGTGGAGAACCATATAGTGCAGTCGGTAATGCAGGAAGAAAACAGTGATGATTGACATGAGTCTGGTTGAGCTGCTGTACATAGTGCACGAGAGTCAATAAGTCACTTAGTGTTCAGCAGTCTGATGGCAGAGGGGAAGAAGCTGTTCATGTGACGGGAGGTTTTAGTCTGGATGGACCGAAGTCTTCTACCTGAGGGGAGGGGGGCAAACAGTACGTGACCAGGGTGTGAGGGATCGGCTATGATCCGGCCAGCACGCCTCCGGGTCCTGGAGATGTACAGATCCTGGAGAGATGGGAGCTTGCAGCTGATCACCTTCTCAGCAGTGCGCACGACGCGCTGCAGCCTTAGTCTGTCCCTGGCAGTGGCTCCTGCGTACCACACGGTTATGGAGGTGGTGAGGATGGACTCGATGATGGCTGTGTAGAACTGCACTAACATCTTGGTGGGTAGCTTGAGCTTCCTCAGCTGCCGCAGGAAGAACATCCTCTGCTGGGCCTTTTTGATGAGGGAGCTGATGGTCGGCTCCCACTTGAGGTCCCTGGTGATGGTGGTGCCTAGGAAGCGGAAGGAATCAGCAGTGGTGATGGGAGAGCCTGTGAGGGTGAGGGGGGGCAGAGGGGTTGTGACTTTCCTGAAGTCCACAATCATCTCCACTGTCTTCAGAGCGTTCAGCTGCAGGTTGTTGTTGTTGACAGAGGAGCCTCTTAAAGAAGAAGTTACAGGTCTGTGAGAGCCAGAAATCTTTCTTGTTTGTAGGTGACCAAATACTTATTTTATTGAGGAATTTACCAATTAATTAATTAAAAATCCTTCAATGTAATTTTCTGGATTTTTTTTTTCTCATTTTGTCTCTCATAGTTGAGGTATACCTATGATGAAAATTGGAGATCTCTCTCATCTTTTAAGTGGGAGAACTTGCACAATTGGTGGCTGACTAAATACTTTTTTTCCCCACTGTAAGTATGCCATAGGAAGATCCCAAGACACCCTTACGAAGAATGCAAAAACTCTAGAGCCATCGTATGACAGAAAAGCATTTCTCAAGAATACCTCAAGTTGCTCTTGCAAATTTAATGGCAGCCGTAAGAAACTATGCCCCCCTCCATGAATGTCTGCGAACTCAAGAATTCATAGGAATTTGGAGATTCTTACAAACCCATTGTTCATAAGAATCTTTGTGACCGTAGCTTTAACTCTGTTCATGCACTCTCAGATGAGTCTGCACCAGCGTAGAGTCTGCATTTCTTATTATAGGTCTAAAATGCTCCAAATATGCAAATTACTGTGTATTAATGTCTTTAGATGGAACTTTTTCTGTACTGTTAGGATTTTACACAGCTGATCCTTATATTTTGGACAGTTTAATTTAATATTTCCAATGTTCCCCAGTTGCTTCATGTGGGGTGGTGTGTGTGCACCTGCACAGCTCCTGTCTCTTCCTATTTAGTATCTGGCTCTGTCCCGTCACGGCCGTCCACTCCTTGCAGCACCAGAGGACATTCTGTTTGTTAACTCGCTGTCAGAGCGAGTTTTTCAAGTCTCAGGGAACATTCAACGCTGTCGGTGAGTTTGTGACTCAAGAGAAAACCATCGAGTGTTGAGTGTACCCTGACACTTGAGCGCACATCTCTTGATGCCAACTTCATGGCAGCCTCTACTATGGATGGAGCCAGCTAGATTTGTTTGAAAAAAAAAAATCTGCAAAGAGCATCAGAAAATATTTGATCCTTAAATGCTTTTGATCCTTTTCTTGCTAGCTTTATCCTTAACTTTATTCTCAAATTCAAAGCTTTTCTTGTGAAATTGCATTTTTTTAATCAAATTTTAAGCTTTCCCCTCTTAACATGACTGTTTTTCTTGTAAATTTATAAGTTTTATTTTCATAAAGTTGAAGCATTTATTCTCAGTTTGAGGCTCGTTTTTTTAAAAAAAATCTGAGACTGTTTTTGTTAAGAAACAGGTTATGGTCCTTTGTACTGCACCTCCAGAGCAGAGCGTGTACACCGCTGCTATATGAAACAGGACCCATTACTTGTACGGAGATATTCACATATGCAAATTTAATCTAGGGCTGGGCAATATACCAAATATATTAGTTCTATCGGTACATTTGGCAGTCCTCGATACATAAAATGACTGTATCATGCATATTCGAGTATTTGTCTCATTAATATGAGCAGTGACATCATGCTGTCCTCAGTTGCCGCTGCTGAAGTGTGAGCAGCAGCTCAGCGCAGCAGCCTGCCCTCCTGCGTGCGCACCTCAGAGGAAGCTACACTGCAGCAAGCAGAGATAAAAGTAGGTCCACCTGAAGCACAGGAAATTGGGGGGAAGGAGGGGATTTGATTACTTGATAATGTGAGTTCTGTTAAGCAAAGGAAAAAGACACTCTGCTCAGTTACATTGTTGTGAAGAATGTTCTCTTGACAGACGTTTTCATTTTATTATATATAATTTCTAATAAAAATGTAAGTAAAACCAAATTTTATAGGAGATTCAGTACACAAAATACATATCACGATATGTATCATGTATTGCGCTATAGAGAAATTATATCGTAATACATTTTTTGAACTATATCGCCCAGCCGTAGTTTAGTCAGTAGAAAATTGTAATAACTGATTGAAGATGATGGTGGTTTGTTTAGTGTTAACAGGGCCCTGTGGTGTTACGGTTTGGCATTGCTGCTGTAACAAGCTAAAATAGATGCTGTCTAAAACACTACATCACATTTGAAAGAAACAATATTAAGCACAAATAAGCATTGGCATGTGACAAGTATTTTTTCCTTATTATATGCAACATATACTGTAATGTGTGATTATTAATGTGCCTATAGATATAGTGTCAGTGTAAGTCGTAGATATCCTAAAATCTGTAGTTACTTAGTTCAGTTCTCTAAAAGGATATAAAGGAAACCCCTCATGGCAATGGAAGTGAAGGAAAGTCAAATTAACCTTCTGGGAGCACAGTGAAGCAATTGTGGCCTAAGTGGAGAACAGTGACCATGTTTACATGTACACAAATAAACCGGTTATGATTGGATTTCTGGAATTATCTGATTATTCAAGTGGCCATGTAAACAGAATAATCCGATAAAGGGCATGTAACTGCTGTCATTAACTCAAACTAGTACATACCCGTTCATACCCGTAGAAACCAAGTATAAGCAAGTATTTCTGCATGCCCATTGCTGAAGGGTCTCCTCCTGTCTCAGACGGCTGTGTTGTTCACAGTCATGCCTGCGGCGTACTGCTGGAACCTGAGGTGTTTCATGTTCACGGCATCTTTTCTGACGTGCAGCAGTTCTCCTCATTCTGTTGCTCTCCATCTGGTGGGTCTTCTTCTTCTTCGTTCAGACCACCGGTTGAGGGATAGGTGTGTCGTAATTCTAGTTCATGAGCAGGATCATGAAAATAGATCTGAGCAAAAAGTGGCTATGGACCCTGTTCAGGAAGGCCCATGCATGCCCGTAGAAACCAAGAAACCAGAGCACCCGGAGAAAATCAGCGCTTTGCTTGGCATTTTACACATTTGTAGTGTAGACTGGCATTCTTCAAGGTTACACATTTTTACTGTGTCAGTACCCCTTTAAAAACGACGTTGCTGAGAAAGTGACGCTTTTGCTTAGTTTCTTCATCTTGAGCAACAATACGAAGACTGCTTGATCTGGCAACTGTGCGCGCGCCAACGTAGAATTGGCCATGGCTGCAGAAATCTGTTGTGCAGAAAACACGGACGCGCTGTAAAGACTGGCCCTGTGACTTATTCACCTTGCCAATTTTGAGCCATATGACATCATAAAGACACATTAGTCTAGGCATCGTGAGTGATGGTCTATATGACATCATAAAGACACATTTGTCTATGAGCCATATGACATCATCCATCCATCCATCCATCTTCTACCGCTTTTCCGGAGGTCCGGGTCGCGGAGGCAGCAGTTCAAGCAGAGAAGCCCAGACTTCCCTCTCCCCAGCCACCTGCTCCAGCTCTTCAGAGGGGATACCAAGGCGTTCCCAGACCAGCTGGGAGACATAGTCTCTCCACCGAGTCCTGGGTCTGCCCCGGGGTCTCCTCCCAGTGGGACGTGCCTGAAACACCTCAAGTGGGAGGCGTCCAGGAGGCATCCTAATCAGATACCTATACCACCTCAACTGACTCCTTTCAATGTGGAGGAGCAGCGGTTCTACTCTGAGCCTCTCCCGGATGACTGAGCTCCTCACCCTATCTCTGAGGGTGATTCCAGCAATCCTACGGAGAAAGCTCATTTCAGCCGCTTGTATCCGCGATCTCGTTCTTTCGGTCATTACCCAAAGCTCGTGACCATAGGTGAGAGTAGGAACGTAGATTGACTGGTAAATCGACAGCTTTGCCTTAGAACTAAGCTCCCTCTTCACCACAACAGACTGGTACAACGTCCGCATCACTGCAGATGCTGCTCCAATCCGTCTGTCAATCTCTCGCTCCATTTTCCCCTCACTCGTGAACAAGACCCCAAGATACTTAAACTCCTCCACTTGGGGCGCAGGAGCCTGTCCCCAACCCGGAGAGGACAATCCACCTTTTTCCGGCTGAGGACCATGGACTCGGACTTGGAGGTGCTGATTCTCATCCCAGCCACTTCACACTCAGTGGCAAACCGTCCCAGCAAGAGCTGTAGGTCATTGCTGGATGAAGCCAACAGGACAACATCATCTGCAAACAACAGAGATGAGATCCTGTGGTCACCAAGCATGACACCCTCCATTCCCTGGCTGTGCCTAGAAATCCTGTCCATAAAAATTATGAACAGGATCGGTGACAAAGGGCAGCCCTGGCGGAGTCCAACTCTCACTGGGAATGACTCCGACCGAGTGTTGGCAATACGAACCAAACTCTCACAACGGTCGTACAGAGACCGAATAGCTCGTAACAACAAGCCTGATACCCCACACTCCCGAAGCACCCCCCACAAAAATCCACGAGGGACACGGTCAAATGCCTTCTCCAAGTCCACAAAACACATGTAAACTGGTTGGGCAAACTCCCACGAACCCTCAAGAATTCTCGAGAGGGTAAAGAGCTGGTCCGATGTGCCACGGCCAGGACGAAAACCACATTGCTCCTCCTGAATCCGAGGTTCGACCAACGGCCGGACTCTCCTCTCCAGTACCTTGGCATAGACCAGGTATGTCAAACTCGATCCATTCTGGGCCAAGACCCTGCACATTTTACTTCCAACCAGTATCTTCAGCAGGTGTTTTTGCTAATCAGCAATCAGTGGGAAGAAATTCAGTTAAATCACCTGTGGAAGACACTGGGTGGAGGTAAAACCTGCAGGGTCTTGGCCCAGAATGGAATGAGTTTGACACCCCTGGCATAGACCTTCAGGGAGGCTGAGGAGTTTGAGCTGAGGAGCTGACGAGACCATTTGTCTATGAGCCATATGACATCATAAGGACACATTAGTCTATGTGCCATCATATAGACATCATCATATCTTTATGACGGCATCGGGAGTCCTATGATGCCTGATCATCATAGGACGTCCTATGATGATCGGGTAGAGATCATCGGCTGTCCTATGATGTCCTATAAACGTGACAGACACACGCATGCACACACAGACACACAGATTTCTTGCTTTAATAGAGTGATGGTTTACCCTCCAATAATCAGTTTTTTCAGTGCATGTAAACATGAGAAAACTGATTATTGCCAGTATTCTCAGTAATCGGTTTATTGTGTCCATGTAACCAGGGTCAGTGATAGTGTGCAGTTATGCATTTTTTTTACATGTATATACAATTCCTATAACCCCCCCCCCCCCACACACACACACACACACACACACTCTTGGATGGAAGTTTCAACCTTTTATTGCTTTATAAAAAAAATGAAATCATGGTCAAAATAATTTGGCTTTTTTTGACAAAAAATTGCAAAAAAACGCTTCTTCCATGTCAAAATGAAAACAGATTTTTACAAACTACTGTCAGTTAATTAAAATTATATAAGGTAAAGTAAATGATTGAATAAGTATTCACCCTCTTTATAGTGACTGACCTAATTCAACAGAGGTCCAGCTAGTTGATGCCTGCAGTCTCACAGTTAGTGAAGTAAAATGGAGATGATCTGAGTGCAGTTAGTGTGTCAAATGATTGCAGTATAAAGACACCTGTGTCTGGGAGGTCCAGTCTCTGCTTCATCAGTATTCCTGCTACAATTGCAACATGAAGACATAAGAACACTCCAAGCAACCCAGAGGAAAGATCATTGAAAAGTATAAGATAGGAGATGGATACAAGAAGATTTCCAGCTCACTGGGCATCCCAGGGAGTTCAGCTAAATCAATCATTAAAAAATGGAAGCAGTATGGCACTTGTCTAAAGCTGCCTAGAGCTGGCCGTCCTCACAAACTGAGTGATCAAGCAAGAAGAAGATTAGTGAGGGAGGCCACCAAGACACCTACAACCACTCTGAAGGAGTTGAGAGCTTTAGTGGCCCAGATGGGAGAGGCTGTACATGCAGCAACTGTTGCCTGGGTTCTTCGCCAGTCCAAACAATATGGAGAGTGGCAAAGAGAAATCCACTGTTGAAAAAAGCTCACATGAAAGCTCACGTAGAATTTGCCCAAAGGTATGTGGGCGACCCCAAGGTCAATTGGAAGAAGGTTTTTTAAAGGTCTGATGAGACAAAAATTGTCCAGTATTCAGTTGTCCACCACCATGAAGCATGGTGGTGGCAATGTCATGCTCTGGGGGATGCTTCTTAGCAGCAGGCCCTGGAAGGCTTGTTAAGGTAGAGGAGAACATGAATGCAGAAAAATATACCAAATCCTGGAGGATAATCTGATTCAATCTGCAAGAGAACTACGACTTGGGAGATTTAATTTCCAGCAAGACAATGACCGCAAGCATACAGCGAAAGCTACACAGAAATGGTTGAAAGACAACAAGGTAAATGTTCTGGAGTGGCCAAGTCAAAGCCCAGATCTCAAATTTGTGGGTGGACTTGTAAAGAGCTGTTCACGCCCGATCCTCAAGCAACCTGACAGAGCTTGTGTCACAGCAAACCTCTGGCAGGCAGGGAAGAATGGACTCAGATGCAGGCAGTTCTCCGGTCACACACGATTTATTAACAAAATGCCAGACAGCTCGGGGGCTGCAACACAAGGAGAGCTGTCACAGCAAAACCCTTACAGGGGTGAATGATTAGCTCCAACGGGACACAAGAAACCAGAGGGGAAAACAGACAGACACCACACCAGGGGGTATTCCAGAAAACAGGATAAACATAGCCTGAAATAAACCCTGAACTCAGGGCTAAGTGAACCTGCCAGAACTTACTCCGAGTTTCTGGTTCCAGAACTCTGGTTATGATTCTGTTTGATAAACCCAGAGGTGAATGACCTTGAGACGTGTGCATTCATGGCAAACCTACTAAGACAGCATGTGTTGAACACAGACCACAAGTAGTGGTGGAAAATAGAGAATTATTCTCTGAGGAAGAGTTACAAGCACTTTTGGAGGCATATGAGGAGTGGAAAAAAAATCATAATCGAGAAGAAAAAACAGCGACATCAGCTAAAGATACAGGGAGCTGACCTGCAAAGAACTGCCAACTGATGAAGTGAGTTTCTTGGATTTGCAAGTCTCAAGGCTACAGTCACACTACAGGTGTTAATGCTCAATTCTGATTTTTTGCTGAGATCCGATTTTTTTTGTGTGGGCGTTCACATTATAATTTAAATGCGACCCCCATCAGACTGGAATATGAACGGTCTACAGCTATGAAGTGACCCGCATGTGCAGAAGAAAACGTAATGTGACACACAGCGTTGTGTTTGCGGGAGTAAATATGAGCACCGAACAATTAAGGGGGACAAACTTCTTCACCTTTGATGCAGCGCAGCAAAATAAATGTTAAAAACATTTAGAAATGTTTATGCACAAAATAAATGAGACCAACTTCATTCCTCTACATGCCAGATGACTACTTTCTTTTTAAATGTGCCGTTACTGTGCGGCTGCTTGTCTGACGGCTTCAGCCCTGAACTCAACACACACACACCCCCGCCCGCAATTTTGAAGTTGTTGTGCCATGGGAGCCGACAAAATTATGATCCTGTGGGAATCCCTCTCAGTATATTTACACTCTTAAAAGACAAAAAGGAATTATCATGGGGGGTTTGTGTGTGGATGCGGGGGTGGTGTGTTGATGTGAACAGTGACAAAGAGAAAGGGAATTACAAAGGCTTTGATGTTAATGCAGCACACAGAGAAGGCTGACCGAGTGGTATGATTTAAAGGTGACGGACATTGACATTTTTTTATTGAACCAATCAACTGATTGTATGAAAATATTCCATTCTTCCCATTCCCCTGATTTAATATGTGTCACCATCCTCCATAAATGAAATTATTTGGTCATAGCCCATCTTTCACTCAGTGATGCTGCAGTACCGCCATCTCCCAATAGGTGCGTGCAGCCTTCACGTCAATTCGGTATGAAAAAAAATTGCAGAACGAGAGCAAAGTGATTCGGACAGCGATTATTTTCTAGAGTTTGACGACCTCAATATAAATGATTACAAATGATTACATTGACAATGAAGACGTTTTGGGTGGTGTGTTGCCTGTCAGCCTTATTTGTTCGAGGCAGAGGGAGAGTAGGAAGACGCAACACAGATGGGAAAAGAACACGTTTACGATCGGCTGTAAGATATTTCTAGGTAAAAGATGCTTACAAATATTTTTCTTTGGCGACATGCATGGTCACACACTTAATTTTAAAAATAAAACTACCCATTGGTCACTCGCTGCCTGATGACATGTTTTTAATCATCATCTTCTCAGCCGCTGATTAGCACCTGCTGGTCTGTGCGCAGCTGGAGCTGATGAGACAGATGACGGCCCAGCGGCCCACATCGTCCACACGAGTGAGTTTATAAACAATATTTATTCATTTGATTTAATTTCCCAGATGAATTATGAAGAAACCATTCAATAATCAATGCAAACGGAATAATCAATGCCAACCCCATATTTTTCAGGCGATACAGATTCATAGTGTTGGGGATTTTTTTGGAGAAGAAGTGAGGGTTATGTTGCCTGCCTGTGCTGTGAGCCTCATCAGAGAAACCTTCCCATCTCATCACTACAAGGGATTTTGCCTACCAAGATTAGATTTGTGAACAATGTTATTTAAATAAAGTTTTGTAAAATCATATATTGAGTTTCTTAATGTTCATGTCAATGTTATAGTTCTCATAGCTCAGCATTCATCAAAGTCGCATGTCATATACATTTCAATAATTTTTCTACCATTTTATGGTATAAATTTGGATTTACATAAAAGTCCTGTTCATCAGCTTCCTCTGCTTGGTCAGAAACATCAACATTGAGTGACAGTTGATAAAATCTGCAAAAAAAGTAGATCATAATTTTATCCAAGAGGTCTCAAATTGGATTACATACATAGAAATATAAATTGATAAAACAGGCACAACCACCTCCCTATACAGCACTGAATATTTCATATTTGATGAGTATGAACACCCTAATATGCTAATATTTGATAAGTTGGTAAGGCAATGCAAACCATGGCTTGGAATTCATTTAAGATGTTTAGTAAACATTTGCAGTGAATATTAAAAATAAAAAACTTACCCTGTTTCCTTCTCGTGTTCTGACAGTTGATCGCCACTAGCACTGACCGCGTTCTCAGAATCACACTTGGAAATCGAGGCATATATAGTTGGAATAGCCGTTTTCTTTATCAGAAATCTTTTGGCAAATTTCATTTCAAATTGACATAATGTCTGGCCCAGGAAACACGCACGCAGGCTCAGGATAGATTTAACAGCTTTATTCAACAAGCAGGTGTGTGTGAATGGATTTATGGGGATGTGCTGACGAGGGGCAGGTGTGCGTGCAGCTGAAGCCGCTGAGGAGCCGCTGAGGAGCGGCGAGTCGTGACACAAATTGCATCTTATTCTCGAAATCGCTGTCAACGAAATCTCTACTGCACATTTTTGGTGTTTTACCGACATAAGTCCGTTTTTTTTGCGTTTTCTGAACGAATTTCACCCATGCCGTTCTGATTTTCACAGGGACGGGACATTCAAAAACACTCACAGCATGCTCCTCTGGTATAACGTCGCACCCGTACACAACACAACGACAAACCATAATTAATTCGATTCCTGAAATCCTAATGTTAATAAATAATCTATTTGTAATCCAAAAGTATTCCGAGAAATATCCGTAATCGCCGATTTTAAAATGTAAACATCAAATAAAAAAAAGCAATGTCCGCCGACTGTGTGCCACACCGAAATGACGTCACACAGTCAGTGGCCATTTTAGACGCTGTTCTTGGCTGGGTCAGACAGCTCTCCACAACAGCGTACTTCAAGAGTGCATTGTCACCTTATGCGACATACGTTGACACCAAAACATGTGGGGTTCCAATTAGCTCGTCTCAGACAACAATTTGAGATATGATTTAGTGATTTTGAGTTTTCTTCTGTCCGTCACCTTTAAGAGCAGAGGTGCCTGAGAGCTGTTACTCTTTTGTTGCTTTTGTTTCTAGAGAAATGTGAGAGAGAGAGTTGAATAAAGCCTGATATGATCTGGACCTCTCTGCCTGGTTATTCCTGTCTCCACACTGGTGACCCTTGATGCACAATGGAATGCGAGGCGAACACCCCGGAGATGACCCGGACGGGAAGTACCAGCAACGCGTGCCCCGTTTCGGTCAAACTCCCAGACTTTTGGCTACATGACCCGAAGTCTTGGTTCCTCCACACCGAGGCCCAGTTCGTGCTCCGGGGAGTAATGGCAGATGACACAAGATACTACTACGTGGTCGCAGCGCTGGATGCACGCACAGCTCAGCAGGTGGCGAGCCTGCTCCAACAGCCCCCAGCCTGTGACAAGTACGGTGCTCTCAAAACCGCGCTGACCCAGCGCTACACGCTCTTGGACTGTGAGAGAGCGGAGAGGCTTCTGATGCACTCCAAGTTAGGAGAAGGGTTGGCGGGCGAATTGATGGAGAAGATGTTGGCGTTGATGGGCACAGATGACGGGCATTTCCTCTTGGTTCACCTTTTCCTCTGGTACCTCCCTTCATGACAGTCTGTCATGCCTGCGGCATCTTCCAGAGCAGAATTGTAACGTCTGTCTCACTTCAATGAGGAAAAAGTCGGATGACGTGATACGACCGTTCAGACTGAGGTCACTTTAGAAAATATCAGATATGTATTGGAATTAGGACCACATATGAAAATGGCCTGGGTCTGGTGTGAAAAAATCAGGTCTGTGCCATTCAGACTGCCATTAAAAAATCAGATATGGGTCACATTTGTGCAAAAAAAAAAAAAATTGGAATTGAGCATTAAAACCTGCAGTGTGACCGCAGTGACATGAGTAGAGCGCTGGACTCTGCTGTGAGGTCGAGCCCCAGCTTGGATATCCTTTGTGTCAAATTTATTTTCCATAAAAAATACGTATTTAGACTAATGTGACAAATCAAGTGCATTCCAAGCCTGTGGGCTATTTTAACAACCTTTATCATTACATTCAGATACAGTATCTCACAAAAGTGAGTACACCCCTCACTTTTTGTAAATATTTTATTATATCTTTTCATGGGACAACACTGAAGATATGACACTTTGATACAATGTAAAACAGTCAGTGTACAGCGTGCATAACTGTGTAAATTTTCTGTCCCCTCAAAGTAACTCAACACACAGCCATTAATGTGTAAACCGCTGGCAGCAAAAGTGAGTACACCCCTAAGTGAAAATGCCCAAATTGTGCCCAATTAGCCATTTTCACTCCCCGGTGTCATGTGACTCATTAGTGTTACAAGGTCTGAGGTGTGAATGGGGAGCAGGTGTGTTAAATTTGGTGTTATCAGTCTCACACTCTCTCATACTGGTCACTGTAAGTTCAACATGGCACCTCATGGCAAAGAACTGTCTGAGGATCTGAAAAAAAGAATTGTTGCTCTACATAAAGATGGCCTAGGCTATAAGAAGGTTGCCAACACCCTGAAACTGGGCTGCAGCACGGTGGCCAAGACCATACAGCAGTTTAACAGGATAGGTTCCACTGAGAACAGGCCTCGCCATGGTTGACCAAAGAAGTTGAGCGCACATGCTCACGGTCATATCCAGAGGTTGTCTTTTGAAAATAAACATATGAGTGCTGCCAGCATTGCTGCAGAGGTTGAAGGGGTGGGGGGTCAGCCTGTCAGTGCTCAGACCATACGCTGCACACTGCATCAAATTGGTCTGCATGACTGTCATCCCGGAAGGAAGCCCCTTTTAAAGACGATGCACAGCAAAGCCCGCAAACAGTTTGCTGAAGACAAGCAGACTAAGGACATGGATTACTGGAACCATGTCCTGTGGTCTGATGAGACCAACATAAACTTCTTTGGTTCAAATGGTATCAAATGTGTGTGGCGGCAACCAGGTGAGGAGTACAAAGACAAGTGTGTTTTGCTTACAGTCAAGCATGGTGGTGGGAGTGTCTTGGTTTGGGGCTGCATGAGTGCTGCTGGCACTGGGGAGCTACTGTTCATTGAGGGAGCCATGAATGCCAACATGTACAGTGACATGCTGAAGCAGAGCATGATCAGAAACTGGGCTGCAGGGCCACAGGGCAGTATTCCAACATGATAACGACCCCAGACACATGTCCAAGACGACCACTGCCTTGCTAAAGAAACTGAGGGTAAAGGTGATGGACTGGCCAAGCATGTCTCCAGACCTAAACCCTATTGAGCATCTGTGGGGGATCCTCAAACGGAAGGTGGAGGAGCGCACGGTTTCTAACATCCACCAGCTCCGTGATGTCATGGACGAGGGGAAGAGGATTCCAGTGGCAGCCTGTGAAGCTCCAGTGAACTCCATGCCCAATAGAGTTAAGGCAGTGCTGGAAAATAATGGTGGCCACACAAAATATTGACACTTTGGCCACAATTTGGACATTTTCACTTAGGGGTGTACTCACTTTTGTTGCCAGTGGTTTAGACATTCATGGCTGTGTGTTGAGTTATTTTGAGGGGACAGCAAATTTACACTGTTATACAAGCTGTACACTGACGACTTTACACTGTATCAAAGTGTCATATCTTCAGTGTTTTCCCATGAAAAGATATAATAAAATACTTACAAAAATGTGAGGGGTGTATTCACTTTTGTGAGACACTGTGTAATGGTTTTGGCTGTAAAGATTTGTTTCATGTAAATTTGTACCTTTTTTCATAAATTTGCAGCTTTTTATGAGCCTTTTTTATTGTAATTTTGCCATTTTTTATAGTAAATATGCAATTTTTCCAAAGATATTTGTTGCAGATTTCTTTGTAAATATACATTTTTCATAAATTTGCAGTTTTTGTCACATGAATTTGAAGTTTTTTATTATTATTTTTTATTGATGCAATTTTGTGACTTTTTTTTTTTTTTTGAAATGTAGTAAATCAGAATTAGCATAGTTAAAGTTGAGCACTTTAGGTGAATCAGAATCAGAATCAGAATCAGAATCAGCTTTATTGCCAAGTATATTTACAAGT
Source organism: Pholidichthys leucotaenia (assembly GCA_020510985.1). Classification (NCBI taxonomy): domain Eukaryota; kingdom Metazoa; phylum Chordata; class Actinopteri; order Cichliformes; family Pholidichthyidae; genus Pholidichthys; species Pholidichthys leucotaenia. The sequence goes on from CM035838.1 coordinate 423,823,813, forward strand.
AAACACACAAGGAATTTGACTTGACATTGGGCGCGCACATTAGGCGCATCCAATTTGGTATTTGGACAAATATCCAAATACCAAATTTAAAAAACTGAATCCCACTGTCATGAACTGATGTCCAGATCAGAGAATATCTGGGTTCTGCCCTGGTAAAATGTAAGAAAGTCTGATGGTTCCATCCTTTAGTGTTGATTTTGTGAAGCTCTGCTTAGACTTTTTAACTTCCCCCACATACCTAGATAATCAGATTATACAGTATGGATGTTATTTTTTTTCCCCCATATTGTAATTACAATAAGGCATCACTATGCAAGCCTTGCTGTTGTGTTAATTCATACAAACCTTTTTAAGGTTTTTTTCATTCAACCAATTTTCCTCACAAGCCTCTTTTTTCATTGAATGAATGTGGGCTTTTATTTTAACTTTTTTATAATTTTATCACTGTCACAATCCAAGATGGTGTCCTTGTCTTTTAATCTAAATATAGTTTTGTTTTTGCCCTTTTTGACAAATTATCCTTCATTAGGCCAAAAGCCATAAGACTGTTAATGCAGTTAAAAGGCTGAAGAGGAGACAGCATCAGCTGTGACAGAAGCGGTCATGGAGGGTCCAGAGGGTCCACTAAACTATATGGACAATATATGCCAAGCATCAATATGTGACTGTGGGGTTTGAAGACAGAGGATCTGCAGGAGAACTGATTTCTGTTCCATCAAGACTCAACAGGTGTAGTGGATCCTCCAAAATCTGTGCAGCAATTTGACAGTGTAAGAAACTGATTTAATTGATCTTAATGTGAGACAAATTACTGCTAAACAGAAATGAATATTTTACCTTTAAGTTCACTAAATGTAAGAATTTCATTCCAGTTACCAACAAAGGATCTGGACAAAATCTATCTCAGTAGAAAAAAAAAAAAATCAAAGTAGATTTGGAGATGAAGTATCTGCATGTAAAGATAGAGGGAAAATGATGTTTGTTCAGGAAATAAAGAAGGCACATTAAAAACAATTAGTGGTGGTTTTATTAAAAGTGATTTTGAGTGACAAGTTATCTGATTCTCTGCATTCACACTTCTGTTTGTGGATGGGGTTCCTCTTAAGTGTAAATATTTTAAAGATACCCCGAACATAACCTGAACATAACCTAGTCAGGAGCAGGTTATGTTCACAGCCTCTGGTACCATGGTTACAAACATGCTCTTGACTTTGTAGAACCCAAAACTCTTGAGTTAACTTACCCAGGTAGCCACTAAACCTGATTTCTAGAATACCCCCAGAACACAAACTCAGACAGACATATATAGGGTAACTAATAATTACATGGACACAAGACAGCTGGGAGACAATCAGGGGCTAAACAGCAACACACGTGAGGAAAAGTGGCTATGGGTATGGAACACACGAGGGACTGAGAACACTGGGTAAACAAATAGTAAAGATACACACGAGACTTGCACAGAAGACCAAGGGAGGACACAGAAGACAGCAACAACAGGGACAGTGGGGACGACACAACAGACTAAGGACAGGGGAGCACAAAAGACAATCACAGAGGACCCAAGGGGAACACAGAAGGCAAATAATGCAAAATGATAATGACCAAAGAAAACACAATGACATCAAAATGGACATATAGTGTGGACATGGACTAAAACCATGTCCAGACCTTGACAGCTTGAGCTGCTTCGTGAGGAAGAATGGAGAAAAATTGCATTGTTCAGATGTGCCAGCCTGAGTGAGACACATCCATACAGACTCAGTGCTGGGATTGCAGCCAAAGGTGTATCTACTAAATACTGACCTGAATGGGGTGAATACTTAGGCAATAATTTACTTTACCTTATGTAATTTTAATTACTTGACAGTAGTTTGTAAAAATCTGTTTTCACTTTGACATGAAAGAAGCTTTCTTTGCAAATTTTTGTCAAAAGAGCCAAATTATTTTGACCATGATTTCATTTCATAAAGCAATAAAAAGTTGAAACATCCAAGGGGGTGAATACTTTTTATAGGCAGTGTGTCCAGCAAAAGCTAGCGGTACTCAAATACTTTGCAAGCAGTTTCATGAACTGGTCAGTCAGAAAGCAACTCATACCGGCTCAGACGTCGCCCGGGTGAACAAGGTCAGGAGTTCCTGGCAGCGGAAGGCGAAGGACAGAGCTGCGTGGAGGAATCTGATCAGACCTAAATGAAACGGTCATTGTCGCCCCCGACAGACTGCTATGATGATGGTGATAGTGATGATGATGTGTTTCTGTCATAGCACACTGTAGTTTATGAACTGCAGCTTTAATTGTAAACTACATATCTTAAAAGTACGAACATCCACCCATCCATCTTCTACCGCTTATCCAGGGATCCAAGTCGCAGGGGCAGCAGTCCAAGTGGAGTCATCCAGACTGCCACCCAGTTCATAGAGCATCATGATCCCCATGGTTCCAAGGTTGTCATAGCCAGGAGTGGTACTGGGGTTAAGCTCCCAGTACTCATAAAATGCTCATTACGGCGTGCGTCTCGAAAAGCCTCTGACAACTAAGTCCAACTCCTAGCCTGCCCGTGTGGTTTAGTTTCTAAGCCCGGCGGAACTGTTTTTACTAATAGGAGAAGGGGTGAGGGCGGATCTGTGGCGCCTTAAAACCAGATGCTTCGGGTAGATGGTGGATCGTCAACCTGGGAAGGTAGTCCATCTAGGGGAAGGTAAACCCTGATTTCAAACCTCCGCTGCCTTGCGGCACACCCGGTCACGGGAAAGGCTTCGGGAGTCAACCCTGAGGAAAAATCCGGAGTCGGAGCCCCTAAGGCAGTTCTCTGTTGTGCTCAACATCGTTCTGGCAGCTCCTGCTACGGCGCTGGTGCCAAACTATAGCAGCCCTGCTGTTCCTTTGGATTCATCAGTGACGTGGAGGGGGGGACATGCTGCATGGGTAACATCTTGTCCTCCATATCTTCCTGCCCAGGCTTGAATCCTACCAACGCCCAATGTTGGAAGGTAGAACACTGGTGCACATCGGCCTGTTCAGCCACAGGCGGTGCTGTTCCAGCAGAGTAGACGTTTAGGATTCTCTTCCATGGTCATCATAGACCGACGGAGGCCGACGACGATGATCCCCATGACCCCTCCTGCTGGTGGTGAGCCCACTGGAGAGTTGACCCATGTGGCTCCTTTGTGTACACTGGGTCATTGCCGTAACTTTTTCATGGGGATCTACTGGACCACTCTTGGTGTGGCCCTTCACCCAGTTGGTCTTGGGAGACCTTAGCAGGATCAAGCTACCCCCGACATCATAGCTCCTGGAATCATTAGGGCACGCAAACCCCTCTACAACAATAAGGTGGCGATCCACGGAGGGTAAAGTACGAACATTGAAATGAATGCCTATGAATATTAAAAACATTCCATAATCTACTTCTTATGAAGCAGAAAGTGATTTAAAAAATCATGTTGTTTATGCAGTATTGGGCAAGTTACTAAAAATAGTAACTAATTAGTTACTAATTACTTCTTTTCAAAAGTAATTGAGTTACTTTACCAATTACTGCATGATTAAAGTAATTCTCTCTGGCATCCTCATCTTGAAGAGGTGATGGTTAGCGTGTCAAGGGTTGGAGCAGCGCATGGAATGACTATACAGCCCAATCCTTGAGTGGCAGTCTTTGGAGCAGTTGGCGCAGATGAAGATTGATGATGCGCGTGCTGATGCTGCATGTTCTTTCCTCACCACACGCTTCATCACCATCTGGACTCTCGTGTTCTCTTCCATCTTGAGAACACCCTCTTTGACACTGTGGCGCCAGGTGTCTCAATCTTTGGCAGTAACCTCCCAGTTATTGGTGTTGATCTGCGCACACCGCATGTTGCGTTTGCAGACATCTTTAAAACGCAACAGCGGTCGGCCCACATAGCGGACGCCCACCCGCAATTCTCCGTAAAGGATTTCTCTCAGCAGATGGTCAGGCTCGGCATGCGGTGCACGTGGCCGAGCCACCGGAGTCGTCTCTGGCTGAGAAATGCAGGGATGCTTGGCAAGTCAGCACGCTCAAGGACCTCGGTGTTGGGGACTCTGTCCTGCCACTTGATGTGCATAAGGCGCCGAAGACAGCAGAGGTGGAACCCGTTTAACCGCTTCTCCTGCCTGGCATAGGCTGTTCAGGACTCGCTGCCATACAGGAGAGTGGACAGGACGCAAGCTTGGTATACGAGTAACTTGGTCTTCAAACTCAGCAGATTGTTGTTCCACACACGCTTGTTTAGTTTGGCCATGACAGCAGTTACTTTGGTGATTCTGGAGCTGATCTTGGTGTCCAGTGAGAGCATGTTTGAAACAGTGGATCCTAGCTAGGTGAAGGTGTCCACAACCTCCAGCTGTGTGTTGTCAATGGTAATGACAGGAGAGGAGACAGCATCTTGCGCCATGATGTTGGTTTTCTTAAGGCTGATCATGAACCCAAACTCCTTGCAGGCATGGGACAGTTTGTCAACCAGGTGCTGCAGGCCCTCCTCGCTGTGCAATGCTAGAGCAGTGTCGTCTGCAAACATCAGCTCACGTATGAGGACCTTGTAGACTTTGGTTTTAGCACAAAGTCTTGCGATGTTGAGGAGTTTTCCATCTGATCTCGTGCGGACGTAGACACCTTCAGGACAGTCGACGAAGGTGTAGTGGAGGAGCATTGAGAAAAAAATCCCAAAGAAAGTCGGTGCTAGAACGCAACCCTGCTACACTCCATTGCTGACTGGAAAGGCATCTGAGGTGGCTCCATCAAAGCAAACAGTACTATGCATGTCCATATGGAAGGAGGAGATGATTGCAAGGAGCTTTGGGGGACAACCAATCTTTCTCAGGATCTGGAAGAGCCCGTTTCGACTAACTAAGTCAAAGGCTTCTGCTGCTCTCGACACTTCTCCTGCAGCTGACGGAGGGAGAAGATCATATCCACTGTGGACCTTCCAGCTCTGAAGCCACACTGGGACTCAGGACAGACTCGCAAAGCGAGGCTCTGCAGGCGGAACGGGGTGACCCGGGCGAAGACTTTGCCAACTATGCTCCGAAGAGAGATGCCACGGTAATTGTTGCAGTCACTGTGGTCGCCTTTGTTCTTATACAGCGTGACTATGTTGGCATCTCTCATATCTTGGGGAATGTGACCTTGCTCCCAGCAAAGGCAAAGGAGATCATATAGTGGTTGTAAGATGGCTGTTTTCCCATGTTTCAGAACTTCTGGGGGGATACCGTCTTTCCCTGGAGCCTTGCCACAGGCGAGGTAGTCTATGGCTTTGCTGAGCTCTTCCAGTGTGGGCATTTTGTCAAGCTCTTCCATGACTGGTAGGCCAGGCAAGGCGTGGAGGGCAGCAACGTCTGTCACAATGTTCTGGGTCGAGTACAATTCAAGATAATGCTCAACCCAACGCTGAAGTTGCTTGCTCTTGTCGGTGATGGCTTCGCCTGTTTTGGCTTTGAGCGATGCTGTTTTGATGCTTGTGGGGACGATAGCTGTTTTGATGCCCTCATACATTCCTTTGGCATATCCACAATCGGCAGCTACCTGGATGTTGGTGCACAGGTTCTGCCAGTACTCACTGGCGCAACGGCGGGCAATCCGCTGTGCCTTGCTCCTTGCTGCTCGAAGGGCGTCGCATGTGCCAAGACAAGGGTTCTGTTTGTGAGCCAGCAGTGCTTCTCTTTTGGCCTCTGTGACTGACTGCATTTCATCCCAGTGAGCCTCAAACCAGTCAGCAATTACTGCATGATTAAAGCAATTAGTTACTTGGAAAAGTAACTTTCACATTACTCTTAAATGCATACTTAAATCATCTTGCACACATAGCAAGATAATTTAATTAATGGATTACATTACAGGCTTATTAATGTCAGGCTAAAACGGACTGTTTCAGACATAGCTTTTAGAACATGTTCAGTCTGCTTTATCCTGCCTTGAGAGCTCTTATTGTGGGAAAAATCTGAAGAAAATCAACACAGTATTGCCAGTAATTTCTTCATTTTGGAGTGAGAAATCGGATTTGTGGAGTGAGAGAGAGGGAAAAAAAGAGTGAGACTCACTTCAAAAGAGTGAGAGTTGGCAACACTGCATAAAGCTGTCCATGTTTGTCTTACCTTATCATTGTGGATTAATCCGATGTGCAGTGATCCAAACATCTGCTGTGACAGAGACATGATCCAGTCCCTCAAATTCCTTTTGGAGATCAAAATCCATTTTTGAATAGTCTTTATCCAGGTAGCAAGTAAATGTGTTTTAACTTCAGTGGATCACAGTCCAGCTGTCTGATGGAAAATGACTGTTATCACGTCTTTAGTTTGTAATGACATATTTAGCAATCAGTGGGTTTAATTCTTGCTGGGTCACAAATTGTCCAGATGCATACCTGTGCTTGAAATCCAACCGTGGCTATTGAGACAAGGATTTTTTCCACTTTACATCCAGCCGTGGGTGTTCCGATAGCGTAGATCCACTAACACAGTGTTAGTTGTTAGCATAGCTAGCCGTTACTAGCTTTGTCGGAGCTTTGTTGCTGTTTTCAGGCACTTTGGAAGATTGCAGTAGACCTCAACCAGCACTTAGCATGCAACCCACCAATATGCTTTTGTCCTTAACCACGGCAAAGGAAAAATAATCTGTCTATTTCCACAAAAACAAAGTAACTTCATCGTTTACTGTGCTCAGTAGTGAACACTCATGCTCTTTGCAACAGGTCACGTTGACTGATGGCTATGTCTCAGCTATGGTAGGGTCAGTTTGTATATTCATTTATTTGCACTAAAAATATCTATCCATATTAATAAAAAGAGTAATGAGTAACACAGCTGATCAAATTTCAGTAACTTAACTATAATGCATTACTGAATTTTTAAACAGTAATTTCATTACACAGCACGTTACTGCAAAAGTAGTGGCCTTACAGTAACGCGTTTCTCCGCATTACGCGTAGGGAGTTACTCCCAACACTGCATATATGATACCACCAGGGCTGTAACAGTACACATATTTGTCCCGAACCATCACAGTAATGACAACAGGTGCATTCAAGCATATGAAAAAGTTGTCTGAGTGTTCAGCTTCAATAGTCACTGGCATTTAATCCTCCTGTCCAGCGGGGGAATAGCATGGTGATTCACTGCTGTTTGCCAACTTTAACAACAGAAAAAGAACAGAAGAAGAAGCCAACCCCTGGAACAAATGCACCGTGCAGACGGGAACGTTTTGTTTTTCTGGGGTAATTCAGAGAATGAAAACAAGAATGGTCAGTTCAGATGATGTGCAAGAGCTTGAAGATCTGCCTGCTTGCTTCAAATCAGTAGTGTGGGAAAGTTTTGGGTTCCCTATGACCTACAGTGGCAGTGGAGTTCAAGTGGCGGACAGGACGAAGTGTAAGACGGCTGTACAGTGTGACTGGAAGTACGTTCAACATGCTAACACAGTTCAGACAACATCATCCATGATGCACTGCTGAACAGAGCAAAGAAAAACACTACAGAAAGCGCAAAAACTCACCCCCACTGCTACATGTGAAAGCAGACCTGACCCAAGTCACTACCGAGGCAGTTGGTATTTACATTTCATTGGTTATGCACACATACACAGTAGTAGAGGAGATATTTATTAAAAGTCCTCGAGCCCTGTTATAATGTCCCATCCTGTGTGCACATAATTTATTTCTGTTCAAAATAAATTAAAAAAAAAACCCTAGCATTTCAACTTGTTTCTTTTTTCTATTCCACCCAGCCCATACTCAGCGATGACCCTAAAAGCAAGGTAAGTGCTGAACCATGACCTCTGTGTACGGTACACCCCTAGATACCACACATCATCTTATTGCTCAAAGGTGACTTGTTCTGTGTTACAGTCGTATTAATCATCTGGGTTCTTACTGAGAAAAGCCCCACATAGATCAGTCCTCTCCCACTGCCGGATTCCGGCTCACATTCATCGCTGTCGGTGGGTTAGAGATGCTTTCAACTCGCCGGTCGATGAATGACAGCCGTGTCCATGTATGGCAACGTTTCTTGAAGCAATGCTCTGGTCATCTGTGTCAGCTGTTCACATCTTCTCCATGGCTGGCATTATGACATTGATTGGAAATAAAGGCAATAGTAAAAAGTTATTAATAATTATTAATAATACTTGTGTTTACGTGCGTTTTAATGTCAAAATGACTGCTGTGAAATAGATCTGTTGATGATTGTATTTTTTGTAGTCTTGTGAACTAAGGTAGTACAAATAAAGATTTGAAAGCAAGCGAATGAAGTTGTATTTGTGGTATGTCACAATGACTGCAAATTTTTCTTTTTTGCAGAGCCTTTTACAAGCCAGAGAGCAGACAAGAATGTTAAAAAATATGATGCGAAAAGGAAAAACCAGGGAAACACCTGACAGTAAATAAATAATACAAGGAGACGGTGGTGGAGGAAGAAAAACCAGAATAAGGAAAAGCATGATGGGACACGGGGATTAGGGGTGACATTCAGTAAAGCGACATGACTACGAGTTGCGTGTTGGTGACATTGTGCTGATGTGTTGCCTCCAGGCTTTCAAACGAGGCCACCGGATGCAGACTGAGAAGCATCACTTAAAACAGTTGGTGATCCAGGCTGAATCTATGACCAAATCATGACAGACCCCCCCCCCCCCCCCCCCCCAAAAATAGGAAAATGTTCAACCTGTTTCACCTATGATGCACAGTGGCACGCACGTGCAGAGGAGGGAGCTTTAGGAGCTTGAGCCCCTGCCCTTTTGCCAAAGTGCCCTTTTGAATTGCTATTTAAATTTTCAACATTCAGTATAATTAGACATACCGGAGTGGTGGCTCAGTTGGTAGAGCATCCGCCCCACACCCGGGAGGCAGGGGTTCAAATCCTGGCCGGGTCATACCAAAGACCATATAAAAATGGTACTTTCTGCCTTCTAGCGTGGTGCTCAGCATAATAGAATGGGGAAAGGAAAGTTACGCACAGAGCTACCAGAGGACTGACCCCCCACTGTAGCTTTCACTACTTGCAGTAGCTGTGTGGCCTAGGGTCAGAGAAACGGAGATAGGTGCTGCCCCATACACCATTGGTGTTCCACATGCTGTGGAAGGGAATTAACTAACTAACTAACTAGCTAGTATAATAAGACACAGAGTCGGCGCCATGGAAGGTCATTCAGGGTCTGTGTCCCCCCAAAGCCCCAGACTAAGTCTTTGGCATCAAACTTGCTCTTATTAATTGGTAATGAATATTTTGAAGTGAATGCAACATGACTGAGCTGGTGGTTACTCCTCCCTTCGCCTGACAGCAGCTAGATCACTGTTATAATTTTATTGTGTTGATGTTTAATAGTAATTTATATCGTTCGTTCTTTATGCAAATGTTGTTGTTTTTTTAAATCAAGTAACATTTACTAAGCAGCCTAATCAGATCTTCAGCTTGTCTAATTCTGGCTTGTAATTTTTTTCAAAGATGTCCTGGTCCTCTACCTCAGTATAACAACCTTTCACTGCCACAGTCAGAGCCGTCATTGAGTTCGCCCCTTCCTGGTCCACATCAGCTGTCGACTGCTGTATGGCCTAACAAAACCAAGTCAAAATTACTTGGTTTGTGGGAGTTTATAATAATGCATCAGATTTATATAGCGCTTTTCATAGACAAAGATGCTTTATAATGGATACATCATTCATTCACTCTACAGACATTGATAGAGGTAAGCTACTGCTGTAGCCACAGCTGCCCTGGGGCAGACTGATGGAAATGTGGCTGCCAGTCCACGCCAACGACCTCTCCCACCACTTAAACACATACATGCCCAGTGTCATGGACACTGGAGGCAAGGTGGGTAAAGTGTCTTGCCCAGGGACACAACAGCAGGATGTCTGGGGAGAGTGGGATTTGAACTGCCAACCCTCCAGTTATTAGACAACCCGCTCTACCTGCTGAGCCACTGCCGCCCACAGTTTGAACACGTCTGAACAACTTTCAACAGTTCTGTTTAGCTAAGGACGAAAGACCATGAAAACACAGTGAGGTGAGCTGATAGGAGTGTGAGCGTGGCAGCTCTGACCAATATTACCTAGACTGCAGTGTCAGAACCCGTTTCTTTTCACAACAGCGCCCCCTGCTATGCAGGAAGTTACATTGACCACAGTCTCAGGACTTTTTTTTTTTCTAACCACAATTTGATCATTGTTTGAGTGGTTAGAAAATTAAAATTGAATGTAATGTATTCATCCACGTTATAAACGCCTAAAGATACTAACAGGTTTTGTCATTATTATGCCTGTAATTAGTGCAGGGGTGTCAAGCTCATTCCATGAAGGGCCAAGATCCTGCAGGCTTTACCTCCACCCAGTGTCTTCAGCAGGTGTTTTCACTGATCAGCAATCAGGGCAAAGAAATTAAGTGGAATCACCTGTGGAAGACATCTGAAGAAAATCAACACAAAATTGCCAGTAATTAACTCATTTTGCAGTGAGAGCTGGCAACACTGCATAAAGCTGTCCATGTTTATCTTACTATTCTGCCTTTATAATTTGAGTTGAGCAGTTCTCATTACATTGTTTCATGTAAGTGAGTTTGGTGCTCTCTGGTGGTTTAATGAAAGTATTGTTTTGAGCTTGTTCATAGAGTGTTGCACATGCGCAGTGAACCATATAGTGAAAGAGTGGTTTGAGGATCAGGCCGATGTGTAAACGCTGTGAATGTTGTTTTAACTATTGTCGTCTTGGACATCATTAGACTGTGAGTATGCTATATAATTTGGGAACGTTAACAATTGTAATAAGAACCGCACAGTTAAGTTTGTGCATTTTTAAGTTACCTTTTGGTTTGTTGCTAACAGTGCTAACAGTATGAACAAGCTAGATCAGAGTTAATGCTAACTTGTGCTAAGCTAGACATGGTGACCATATTATTAATGGTGTATATACGTATGTTTTACACGGAGGTAAGAACGAATGTACGTCACGTTAATAAGTTCCTTGTGGTATTGGAACAATAAACAAGATAGGAGACATCTGGTCATTATTGAAGCCTGCACCACATGTGTTAGCTTGCTGTCTACCAGTCGACAACTAGGAAACTCAATAGGAGAACAGTAAACTTACCTTTATGATATGGGTTTAATTATGATGTGCAGTGATCCAAAGAAAATGTTCATTATCCACAGTCCAAATGTCTGCTGTGAAAGAGACATGATCTAGTCCCTCAAATTCCGTTTGGAGATCAAAATCCATTTTTGAATAATCTTTATCCAGGTAGCAATAAATGTGTTTTAACTTCAGTGGATCACAGCCTCAGCTGTCTGATGGAAAGTGACTGTTATCACGTCTTCAGTCTGTAACGAAGTATCTGGCAATCAGTCAGTTTAATTCTTGCTGGGTCACAAACTGTCCAGATACATACCTGTGATTGAAATCCAGCCGTGGCTGTTGAGACAAGAGTATTTCCACTTTACATCCAGCCGTGGCTGTTCAGATAGTGTAGAATAGATCTACTAACACGGTGTTGTTAGCATAGCTTTGTGGCCCCGTTACTTAGCTCTAGCTTTGTTGGAGCTTTGTTGCTGTTTCAACCATTTCTGAAGATTACAGTAGGTCTCAACCGGCACTTAGCTTCCAACCCACCAGTATGCTTTTGTCCTTAACTGTGACAAAGGAAAAATAATCTATTTCTGTGGGGGCATGGTGTGGGACTTTTCCACCCTGAGAAAAAGGCAACTGAGGAAGGGGGGAACTATGGACCGAAAGAGGAGGTGTCATCGGGGGGGCATCAGACTGGACAGTAAGGACTATGCTCCCGGACTATGCGCCCCCCCGGGGAGAGGAGTAAATGCCGGAGCCGCTGGAAGAAGGGTGTGAGAGCAGCACCGGCATTATGTCATGTTAATGTGCCACACAGGCATTGTTCTAAACACAATGTATGATGGTCGGAAGTGCCAGGTCTCAATGCATGGTATTAAAGATACAGAAGAGGAATGCACAAAGACCTGGGAGCTCTTTTACTGTACTGTATGTTGGAGATGGAATAAAGTGTCTATGCCATCTAGCTCGTTGCTTCGTCTGCCTCCATTCTCCACATTTCCACAAAAACAAAGTAGCTTCACCTTTTCCTCCTCTCAGCAGTGAAGACTCAGCTCTCTGCAACAGGTCACGTTGACTGATGGCTTGTCTCAGTTACGGTAGGGTCACTTTGTATATTCATTTATTTGCTCTAAAATATCTGTTCATATTAATAAAACGAGTAATGCATCTGATCAAAATCAAGTTACCATTCCAAATTACTAGTTAATGTAAAGCAAAAAACATGTTATAATTCCTTTGAGGGCCTGGTCCTCAGTATTGGGCACTTTAGCAATTTTAGGTTAAACCCAATTTTATTTGCCATAGTTTATCGTCCCCCATCAACCTACTCAGAATTTTTATCCGAATTTGCTGATTTCTTAGCTGATTTAGTGCTGAAATCTGATAGTGTGGCGGTTTGATTTAACCCCCACAACAGGCTAAAGACAATCACCTCACATTCTGGTTGTTTCTGCTACAGTCTGCCGGTTATGCATGTCACTGCTTTGAGTTAATGTATCATCCATGTGTTATCCATGCATTGTGCTCATGCATCCTGTCTGTTCCGTTGATATGCAAATGCCAGATTGACTGCTGTGAAGGTCCTTTGATCTATTGTTTGAGTTGGGTATAAATGCTGTGCCAAGTTGTGATTCTGCCTCTCACTCTGACTACTGCATCTTGATTTCTGTACTGTGCTGAGACACACACGTGTCTCCTCTTGGAGAGCTGGAGGAAGGAAGCTGCAGCCTGCTCAAGCCATGGGCTGCAGCCGAGTTCTGATGAAGGCGGATGATAATAAAGCTATTTAAAAATCCAACGCTGCCTTTATTTTATCATCCTCTTCACTGGTGACCCCGTGGATGCACACGTTTTGTGCAAACGCAACCTTCTGATCTGAACAGCCACGCTGGCGACCCGAGACTGAAGAAAACGAGCGGCCAGCGAACGCAGCACCCGGGCATGAATGCTCCGTCGCAGCGGCCTGACTGGTCTGCCCTCCCTGCTGCCTCAGGGAGGCTTCGACGCAGAGCCCACGGCGGGCGAGCTGCTCTCAGGACATCAACCAAGACCGAGTAAGCGGCAGAGAGCGTCATGGCGCGCTCTCGCCGAGATCGGCACATCCACGCGGGACCGGCCGTGCAGCTCCTCCACATGAGAGCACATGCGGGCGACTCCCATGGCCGACGGAGCACACGTGGACCTGAACGCACCATGACTAATCTGCAGCCACGGCTCGTCAGAGATGTTTTTCGGCGCAGACTGCGCCAATCTCCACCAAGTTCCCGACCCTGATTTCCTCTCCAGCAGGCCCACCCACGCACGGAGCCCCGGCATGCGCACCGGGGGTGACGAGGACGGCGCACCACGCACGGGACAAATACGGCTTTTCCGACCGCCTTCCTTCTGCTGCACACTGGCCCTTCAGGCTTGCTTGTACACCTGAGGCCCACAGCTTGCTCACTGGATTTTATGGTCTTAGCCACGGCACACAAGGGGAATTCAGCTGTCTGCGGTTCCCGAGGCTTTAGGGTTACGCCTGCCCTAAAGTCAACACGCCAGTCCCTCTGCTTTTATTTTTTTCTTACCGCCGCTCCTGCTTTTCTTCATGGCCACGGGAGGAGTCAGAGACTAATTTTTTTCTTCTTCTGATCTCCGCATGTTCAGACGGGACATCGCGGAGCAGCAAACACTTTTGGCGCGACTTGAACGATTTTCCCGCGCCCGGTCAGCATTTGCTACCCCCCCCCCCCCCCCCTGCACAGAGCTTTTCCCTGCTCGCTGCCCAAACTGCAACATTGAGGTCACGGTCCCCTACCGTGCCCTCTGGGGGGAGCAGTGTGGTGGTTTGATTTAACCCCCACAACAGGCTAAAGACAATCACCTCACATTCTGGTTGTTTCTGCTACAGTCTGCCGGTTATGCATCAGAATCAGCTTTATTGCCAAGTATATTTACAAGTAAACACACAAGGAATTTGACTTGACATTGGGCGCGCACGTTAGGCGCATCCAATGACACGGCAGCCATGAAGGCGCCTGTCAGCATGTCACTGCTTTGAGTTAATGTATCATCCATGTGTTATCCATGCATTGTGCTCATGCATCCTGTCTGTTCCTTTGATATGCAAATGCCAGATTGACTGCTGTGAAGGTCCTTTGATCTATTGTTTGAGTTGGGTATAAATGCTGTGCCAAGTTGTGATTCTGCCTCTCACTCTGACTACTGCATCTTGATTTCTGTACTGTGGAGACACACACGTGTCTCCTCTTGGAGAGCTGGAGGAAGGAAGCTGCAGCCTGCTCAAGCCATGGGCTGCAGCCGAGTTCTGATGAAGGCGGGTGATAATAAAGCTATTTAAAAATCCAACGCTGCCTTTATTTTATCATCCTCTTCAATAGAATAATTTATAGTAGGGGACTTTAATATACATGTGGATGTAGATAGTGACTGCTTTAATGTGGCATTTAATTCAATATTAGATTCGATTGGGTTTTCTCAGAAAGTAGGAAATTCTACTCATTACCTCCACCATACATTGGACCTTGTTCTGACATATGGCATAGAAATAGAAAATCTTGTAGTGTCTCCTCATAACCCTGTACTGTCAGACCATTGTCTGTTAACCTTTGATTTTACTATTTCTGACTATTTGGCTCCTAAAGAAAAATATTATTACAGTAGATGCCTCTCAGATGATGCTGTTACCAAATTTATGCAGATTGTTTCCTCTATGCCATGTGTCAACACAACGGAAATAAGCTATAGACAGCTTGCTCCTTCTGTAATTGATAACATGGTGGATAGTGTTACAGCTTCTCTGCATCTCCAAGGTTGTCATAGCCAGGGGCGGCACTGGGGTTAAGCTCCCAGTGCTCATAAAATGCTCCTTATGGCGTGCGTCTCGAAAAGCCTCTGACAACTAAGTCCAACTCCTAGCCTGCCCGTGTGGTTTAGTCTCTAAGCCCAGCGGAACTGCTTTTACTAATAGGAGAAGGGGCGAGGGCGGCTCTGGCGCCTTAAAACCAGATGCTTCGGGTAGATGGTGGCTCGTCAACCTGGGAAGGTAGCCCATCTAGGGGAAGGTAAACCCTGATTTCAAACCTCCGCTGCCTTGCGGCACACCCGGTCACGGGAAAGGCTTCGGGAATCAACCCTGAGGAAAAATCCGGAGTCGGGGCCCCTAAGGCAGTTCTCTGTTGTGCTCAACATCGTTCTGGCAGCTCCTGCGACGGCGCTGGTGCCAAACTATAGCAGCCCTGCTGTTCCTTTGGATTCATCAGTGACGTGGAGAGGGGGGACATGCTGCATGGGTAACATCTTGTCCTCCATATCTTCCTGCCCAGGCTTGAATCCTACCAACGCCCAACGCTGGAAGGTAGAACACCGGTGCACATCGGCCTGTTCAGCCGCAGGCAGTGCTGTTCCAGCAGAGTAGACGTTTAGGATTCTCTTCCATGGTCATCATAGACCGACGGAGGCTGATGAACGAATCTCTGCATCAGACTCTAGACTTGATGGCCCCCTTAAAAAAGAAAAAGTCTAATCAGAGATTTCTAACTCCTTGGTTCAACACAGAAACTCGTAGCTTAAAACAGAAGACTCGTCAATTAGAAAGAAAATGGCGCTCCACTAATTTAGATGAAATCTATTTAGCTTGGAGAAATCATCTTTTAATTTATAAAAAATCTCTTAGAAAAGCTAGAATGAGTTATTATTCTGCATTAATAGAACAGAACAAGAATAATCCCAGGTTTCTTTTCAGCACTGTGGCCAGGTTGACAAAGAGTCAGGACTCTGTCAATCCTAGCATTCCCTTAGAGCTTACTAGTCAGGACTTTATGAACTTTTTCAATAATAAAATTTCATCCATCAGAGATAAAATCAATCAGATTCTTCCCACAGTTAACTTAAATACTGTAACTACTACAACTCCTTCTATTGATGTCTGTCTTGATGAGTTTACTCCAATCGACCTTTGTGAGTTAGACAAAATAGTTTCCTCATCCAAACCTTCAACTTGTCTTTTAGACCCTATTCCTACCAGGTTATTTAAAGAAGTCTTCCCACTTATTGGTAGCTTTATTCTTCATATAATCAATTCTTCATTAACTTTAGGCCATGTACTGCAGGCTTTTAAAATGGCTGTAATTAAACCCTTACTCAAAAAGCCAACGCTAGATCCAGGAGCTTTAGCTAACTATAGACCAATCTCTAATTTCCCTTTCATTTCAAAAATCTTAGAGTTGTTGCTACACAATTATTTGACCACCTGCAGGGAAATGGTTTACTTAAAGAGTTTCAATCTGGGTTTAGAATCCATCATAGTACTGAAACAGCCTTAGCGAAGGTCACTAACGACCTCCTCATTGCATCTGACAATGGACTGGTTTCTGTACTTGTCCTTTTAGACCTTAGTGCAGCTTTTGATACTATCGATCATAATATTCTACTTGATAGATTAGAACACTATGTTGGACTTAATGGAACTTCGTTGCAGTGGTTTAGATCTTATTTATCTGATAGGCTCCAGTTTGTTCATGAGTTTTCTTTCAACTCAAAACTTAGTGATGGAGTTCCACAGGGATCTGTGCTAGGCCCTCCTCTTTTTAGTTTATATGTGCTTCCGTTAGGCAACATTATTAGAAAGCACTGTATACATTTTCATTGTTATGCAGATGACACACAATTATACCTGTCAATGAAGCCAGATGATAGTAATCAATTAGCCAAGTTAGAAGCCTGTCTTAAGGAAATCAAAGCTGGGATGACTTGTAATTTCCTGCTATTAAATTCAGATAAGGCTGAAGTCATTCTTGTTGGTCCAAAAAACCTTAGAAATTCCTTTCCAAATCAAACTTTCAGTTTGGATGCGGTTACTCTTTCACTTAATAGCTCTGTGAGGAACCTTGGAATTATTTTTGATCAAGATCTGTCCTTCAATTCACATATTAAATTTGTTTCTAAGACTGCCTTCTATCATTTGCGTAATATTGCCAAGATTAGGAGCATCTTGTCTCAGAGTGATGCTGAGAAACTGATCCACGCTTTTGTTAGCTTGAGATTAGATTATTGTAATTCTTTATTATCAGGCTGTCCTAAAACATCTTTAAAAAGTCTTCAGCTGATCCAAAATGCTGCAGCAAGAGTTTTAACAGGTACTAGAAAGAGAGATCATATCTCTCCGGTTCTAGCCTCCCTTCATTGGCTTCCCATAGAGTTTAGAATTAAGTTTAAAATCCTTCTTCTTACTTACAAAGCTCTAAACAATCAGGCTCCTTTTTATTTAAAAGATCTGATACTACCGTATTATCCTAACAGAGCACTACGCTCCAAAAATGCAGGATTACTTGTAATACCTAGAATCTCCAAAAGTACAATGGGAGGCAGAGCCTTCAGTTATCAAGCTCCTCTCCTGTGGAACCAGCTGCCAATCTGGATTCGGGAGTCAGACTCGATCTCTGTTTTTAAGAATAGGGCTAAAACCTACCTTTTTGATATAGCCTACAATTAGGGAGGGATCATGTGTTTCTGAACCCTCCCTTAGTGATGCTGCTAATAGGTTTAGTCAGCCGGGGGACCTCCAATAATGCACTGGGCCTCACTCCTTTCCTCACTCTCAATGAAATATTTTTTTTTGCTGGTCATTAACATTTGTTTGTTCTCTCCCATAGATTGAGTCCCTATCATGCTGTTTGCTCTCTACATGTCTGTTCTTTTCATCTTCTCTATCCCCTCACCCCCCGGCCAGTCGCAGCAGATGACTGCCCCTCCCTGAGCCTGGTTCTGCTGGAGGTTTCTTCCTGTTTAAAGGGAGTTTTTCCTCTCGACCGTCGCCAAGTGCTTGCTCACAGGGGGTTGCCTGATTGCTGGGGTCTTTCTGCAACTGTGGGGGTTCCCCCTACAGTTGATAGTGCTATGGGATGACTGTTGTTGTGAAATAGCGCTATATAAATAAAGTTGAATTGAATTGAAATGTCAGTAACTGTAATGCATTGCTGAATTTTTAAACAGTAATTTTGTTACACTGCACATTACTGCAAAAGTAGTGGCGTTACAGTAACACGTTACAGTAATGCATTGCTCCCAACACTGACTACAACAGATGATTTGTGTTTCTTCTAATGACACATTCTGCAGCGGTGCTCTTTACATCAGTGGAAGCCTCTTGGAGCCAAAAATGTAGCCGTCAAGTAAAGGGACTGCCGTAACATTTGGATTTTTGAATACAATAAACAAAAACGGCATATTTTGTTGCTTATTTTATTGTTTCTTTGTTTTTCATCTGAATGATGATTCTTTTCCTGTGGGACAGAGAAAGATATATTAGGCACTGGCTAAAAATGTTGCAAAAAGAATAATTGAAAGAAAATGTCTAGAAATTTACCTCCATAGGACACTGGCGGTTTATCTGGCTCTTCAAATGTGCATTGACTGTACTTCACTTGGTTGGGTGGAAAACTGCTGGGCTGCAGAAGGGACAATGGACATCTGCATCATGTGGTACACTGATGATACAGCTGTGGCAAGCAATCTCTCTGGAATTGTGATGTGCATCTTGAAAAGTACACACAAAATGATCAAATTAAACACTTACACCGTTTCAAACTATCCCTCTGTGCCTAATAATCGACCAAAAGGAGTTATAAATCTTGGCTCCTTGTGACACCAAAATCACTTCATATCAGCTAGACATTAACATAGAATCTAACATGTAGTGCTGGCTTGCAGAATGATGCCATACCATCCACTACCTAGGGCCCGTTTCAGAAAGCAGGTTTAGGTAAAGTTCTGAATTTCTGAATTTGTTAACAGTGAAATGAAGATGAGAATAAAATCTAAATGCTACAGTGTCCCTCATAACACATGGACTGTTGTCTTGTCAGCCAGCTCCTTGCACTGCAATGCTTTCCTCACCTTATTGTAATAATCACAATTTAAATCAAACATAAATGTGTTAAGCTTTAGATATGTAGGACACACATAAATGATGAATTATTTGTAATGTGGGCCCAGTGACTGGTTCCACTGATGGAACATTCCTGTCGTCGTCGGTGTAGTGTTGCCTGTGGGACATGTTATAGTGTTACACAGGTGGTGACGTCACCCGAAGTATAAAAGAGCTGTGCGCAGAGAGGCGGTCTCTTTCGACCGCCTCTCTGCCTAGCGGGAGTGTCAGTCTGTATACTTTGAGTTTCGTAATAAAGTCCTGTTCAGTTCACCATCTGCCTCATTATTGTGCCATGTTTTATGGACATTTGACGACGAGGATATGGTATAGATGCGGGCGTGTCGTCTATTCGGCCATTTTTGGAGACTCCGGGGGAGCCTCTGGTGCCTTGGACAAGGTGGTTCGCCGCTTTCCAGAACTGTCTGGTGGCACTAAACATCTGCGAACTGAAGAAGGTACGAGCACGGGCGATTTTAGTCCACAATTTAGGTATGGAGGGACAGCATATCCTTTCTACCTTGGGAGCTAGCAATAGCTTCGATGATGTGGTTGAGCTAATGGCGCGACATTTTAGCTTGCCTGCAAATGCCATCGTCAGGAGGATCCAGTTTTGGCAGTGCCTCCAGCGTACTGGCGAGTTGGTGCAGCACTATGTTGCAGACCTGCGGCAGCTAGCTGGAGACTGCCAATTTGGTGATTTAGAGGAAGAAATGGTCCACGACCAGCTGGCGGAGTACACGCTGTGTTTGTCAGCATGGTCGAAATTGTTTACGCACCCCAGTGAATTGACTTAAGCCACGGCTGTGGAGATAACTCAACAGTGTGAAGCAGCGGACAAGCTATCACACGACCTCGGTGAGAGAGCTATGCTACGCTACGCCACACCAACTCACAATCTATGACGCAGGCTGTAGATCCGGACAACGAAGACAGCAAAGAAGAGGAATGCGCTAAAGCTGTAAAGATGAGGTCCGCCCCAGGATCACCCAAGTATTTGGGTTGTGGGTCCACTAAGCACCGGTACAAGGCGAGAGAGTGTCTGGCGAGAGGCAAATGCTGTGGCAAGTGTGGACTCCTGCATCACTTTGCCAGGGCCTGTAATAGGTTCAAGCGAGGGGAACGGCGACACAAAATGGACACCCCTGCTCCAACTCCTAGGGTTATCCACACCGTTTCCCTGGACACCAACGGCTGTACGTATTGTACAGTGGAACTGGACGGAGTGGAGGTACCATTACTGGTTGACACGGGTGCAGTGAGGTCAGTGTTGAGTTGGCCCACTGTGCGGAGTTTATTCCTGTACCATCAGGTGAGAGGTCATCTGAAACTGTTATGTGGCTGTGAACGAAGGAGGCTGCCCATTGTGGGTTCGGTAGAGCTGACGGCCCGAAACAAGTCAGCGGTGGTCGGCGATCTGAAGTTTATAGTGACTGGCGGTGGTGAGAATGTGATGGGCTGCGACCTCTTCTATGGACTGGGGTTTTCCATCAGCGGCGTGGTGAGGAGTAGTCGGGCTGCGGTTTGTGGGACCGACCGGTGCCTTAAGTGGTGGATTCAATTCAATTCAATTCAACTTTATTTATATAGCGCCATTTCACAACAACAGTCATCTCATAGCACTTTCAACTGTAGGGGAAACCCCCCCAGTTGCAGAAAGACCCCAGCAATCAGTTGATCCCCTGTGAGCAGCACTTGGCGAGGAAAGACTCCCTTTTAACAGGAAGAAACCTCCAGCAGAACCAGGCTCAGGGAGGGGCAGTCATCTGCTGCGACTGGCTGGGGGGTGAGGTATGATGAAGTATGGGACGAACCTTGGCCAAGTAGTCTGGAAAGTGAACAGGACCAACCCCATCCAGGGCCATCGCGGGAGAGTTCCTGCACCAGAGCCTGAGTTGCCCTAGCTGAGAGAACCGGGCAGCGCTGTGGGACGCCCGTGACGGCGATGGAGAAGAGTGGAGGACTCATCCTGCTTCCGGAATTCGGCTAGGAGGAACCAAGAAACAGGGGGTCAGAACAGCTTCGTCAGCGTCTCAAATGAAAGCGAGTGGGGCAGGACCGGCTGGCACGGTTAAATGACGTGCCACACAGGAACACTGGAAGCTGAGTAGGGCTCCTCTGTGGGTTGCTGATTAGGTCTGACCCAGAGAGAAGGCCCGGTTGAGAGGGGATCATAGGACGCGAAAACGATAGGAGGACCAGGGGTGGCTGCAGGACGGTTATTTCCAGCTGTCCGATGGTACAGAGAGGCATCCCAATGAGCTACGGCGTGTCTACGAGGAGGAAGAGGTGTCTTGGCACCAACGTGGATTGTTTCTGGGCACCAAGAAAAGACGATGCTCTGGTTGGGACCCGCCTGACGGGTCTCTGGGGGGTGGGCTGTCTATGGTACCTGTCTGGTTATTTGGGGGGCAATGTGTTTAAACTGTGTTATTGTTGATTGCCCGAGTTCAGTATGTTTGCATGGTGTTAATATTAAGAATAATACTTTGGACATGTGTTTGATAATAGTGGGGACTGCTTTGACTTAGTTGTTTATTTTAGGAGCACGGCACCTTTATGTTTGAAAGACTATTAATAAAGACGGCAGAATAATCCATCTGGCCGTGTGGGGGTGGGACGGCAGTCCACCTGTTCCCCCCTAGCTTTAGTTGTTTGTGTGAGTGTTGTAGGGCCTTACAAATTTTCTGTTTACTATAGAGTGTGATTTGTGACCTTTCACTTCCGCCCTCCAAGCAGCAGACGCTTTTCTTCCCAGCTCCAGCTCCGCTCCTTATCTCTCTCCTTCCCTAACTGACTGGATCCCAGCTTGCTATCGTCTGTCTGCGTGTCTTACTGCTGATTATCGAACGAAATTATGGATTTAATAAGCTGGGCTTTGAACGCAATTGACACTGTTTTTTCAACGAGAAAATCTGGCCCGGGGGAGCCGATCTGCCCCGCAGGAACAGCTGCTGCGGGTTATTTGAAGGACACAAGCAATTGGAAACTCTTGTGCCTGTGTGATCTTTCTATCGAAGATATTGAAGATTTATACCTTTTCGGAGCAATGGTCATTGGAATTCTACTGATTGGATCTGGGATTGTTCTGGTGTACCGCAAATTGAAGAAGATGGATAGAGCCTATCAGAAAGCGGACCCGGCGAGGCTCACTCATCAAATTGACCAACTGGGCAGGACTCTGACAGCGGCTAATGGAGAACTGTACAGGAAGATGGATTACATCACGATCACGCTGAGAGCCGTCCATGAATCGATTTCAATGCCTGGCCATGAAGGATTGGAGCACTGAATCTGTAAGAGAATAGAAAGTTTTTTCTCTGAAGTCAGTGCTATTCGACCTGTTTCTTTCGGCGCCCTCAGCACTCAGTCCTCCAGATAATCTACAGTATATTTGTTTTCATAACACTGGCGGGCAGCATTTGACTCTCAAGGACAGCTGTCTGGCAAACCATTCCATCTGCCGTGCTCAAGGACATGTGCCCTCTGCTTCAGACTGTAGTCATAACATCTGCTGCGGGAAGAGACTTTTGTTGTCCTCCAACTGGTTGCCACTGATTGCACTCAACTCACTCACACACACACACTGATACACTATACTGACTTGAAGATATTCATCCACTGCTCTCTTTGTGTCATTGTGTGGATTCTATTGTCTGCTAATTGTGCATTGAGAGTTTTTTTCTTGTAATCATAATATCGGTCATATATGAACTATATTCTGATAAACGATGCTTTTTTCTCTCTCCTATTGTGTTTACCCCCCCCCTCTCCCCCATTGCTTCTTGTTCCCCTCCTGTTGTCAGGCGCCTCCATGGCTGCCGCGTCATTGATAATGTCATTCATGACGTTCTCAGTGTCAAGTCAAATCCCTCGTATATTTACCTGTTATTTACTTGAAAATGTGCTTGGCAATAAATCTTTTCCTGATTCTGATTCTGATTCTGATTCTGGGTTCCAAATGGGGGAGGGTTTTGATTGTGTGTATGTTTTGGACTTTTTTGAGAGGGGGCAAAATGTAGTGTTGCTTGTGGGACATGTTATGGTGTTACACGGGTGGTGATGTAGTAGTAGTAGTAGTAGATTAGTTTATTTGACAGGGACAGTGCAATAAACATAGACAATTAATCAAAGACAATCAATCTGATGTGTTGCACATAGAGTGTATAGCTATTAGCTAATTTGCAACTCTTGTCCCTGGATGGGCTTTAGAAAAAAGAATCAAGTAAATGTCACCCGAAGTATAAGAGAGCTGTGCGGCAGAGGGGCGGTCTCTTTCAGCCACCTCTCTGCCTAGCGGGAGCGTCAGTCTGTATACTGTGAATTCCGTAATAAAGTCCTGTTCAGTTCACCACCCGCTCATTATTGTGCCACATTTTACGGACATAACTTTAGGCACGTCATGTCAGAGATTATGACAACATGTTTGAGTGAGGATGACTGATGCAGGTGAGTCCACTTGTAGATTCATCAGCTGGAATAAATGTACATTATATAAGGGAGTTAGTGAAAATACATTACATGCTGTGTATGTACTTATGTCGCCTTTTTTGGCAACGTGCCATTGACTTAGTTCAGATAAAAGCTGAAGAACAGACATTTAAATGTGAGACAAACTACCAAAACTTTGAACCTTAATCATCTCTGTTTATTCAAAACTATTGTCACCTGCATTTTGTCCCTGTCAGATTACGAATTACAAATACATCTAAAGACATCAAATGTACACCAGAATTCAACATACAGATTGAGGGCATAAAATTACCACAACCAATCTGCAAAATGGACTTTACCTGTGTTTGATTGTGATTTTGTTTGTATAGAGGGGAAAATGAACAGGCTAAAAACAGCCAAAAAATGGTTAATGTTACCTAGGCTACACAAACAAGTTAATGTAGTTTCAGTAAATTTTCTGCGTATTGCACACTTCAGCCATAAAACGTAAACTTTCCGGCTCCCGTGAACAGACTTGACTTCCACGTAATACGTCAAACAGGTTCATTTTGTCTTCTTTCAATTATTTTTCCTTTTTTTTTTTTTTTTTTTTTTTCCTTTGAAAGACAAAAGTAAAATAGAAAGATGTCTTTACCTTCTTTACATGTTTCAACTGCACTGCAGCCTTCATCAGAAGAGTCAGCTGATTGCTGCCAGGTGACATTTATCAGCTGATTTTCGTAGGCGGGGCCAGCTCAGCAGATCTGTCAGATCCACCGAGCCGGCCCCGCCTCCCACCTACGATTCAACCTCCGTTGCAGAGATGAGGAGGTCACACCCCAAAGCCTCAATATAAGAAATCCAATCCCGACCAAGAACGCAGAAAAAATCATCAACAAAGCACGGAAAGACCTTATAAAAGAACGTATAAGAATAACGGCAAATAAAGTAGACAAAATAAACAACCAAATCAAAGAGGAAACGGACATGTTTAAGCAACGCTACCCGACGGACCAGAAAACGCAGGAGCAGATAAAAGCACAACTGAAACACGCACACGAACAAGAATTCATCACAACGAAAAACCGCCAATTGAAAAAATTAAAAAAACTCACAGAAAGAAAGAACGGACGAAGACAAACACACACGGAAAAGAACGATAAGTGGGTCAAAAACCTATCACAACGCACACTCACGGACACGGAGAAAACAGTGCTGAACAGAGGACTGAACTTCGCCATCACACCAGCCAGAATCCCCCATGAAGAATACATCCTCGCAACAGAACTGGCATGTGAAAAAATCCAGGACCAAGGAGAAAAAGCAGCACTCCGGAACGCAGTCGCAGGAATCCTCAAAACGGCCAAATTACCACAAAGCAACGTTACAAGAAAAGAAGAAAAAGCATTAAACTCACTCAAGACAGATAAAACGATCACAATACTCCCAGCAGATAAAGGCAGAACAACAGTAATTTTGGACACGGAAACATACGAAAAACAGATGGAAACCATGTTGGCAGACAGTAACACATACGAAATCATTAAAACAAACCCGACAGAAGAAAAGAAAAAAATGCTCAAAGCCCTTCTAAAACCTCTATTAGAAAGCAATAAAATCACAAAGGACGCATATGATCACCTGATCCCCACAGCCAGCATCACCCCTCGGATTTATGGAACACCGAAAATACATAAAAAGGATATCCCACTGCGGCCAATAATAGACAGCATTGGATCAGTCACATACAACTTATCAAAAGCCCTAGCTGAAATCATCAAACCCCTCCTTGGACTATCAGACTTTCACTGTAAAAATTCAAAAGAGCTGGCACAAGAACTCAAAGACATAAAAATAGAATCAGACGAGATCCTCATCTCACATGACGTCATCTCTTTATTCACAAAGACTCCTATTGACGTCACACTACATATAGTGCAAGAACGCCTCAACAAGGACAGTACCCTAAAAAGACGCACCAACCTCACAGTCCATGACATATCCAAATTACTACAGTTTGTTGCAAAATCCACTTATTTTCAATTCAGAGGAAAAATCTACAAACAAAAAGAAGGATTTGCAATGGGAGACCCACTATCAGCCATCATGAGCAGTTTTTTTATGGAGGATCTGGAAAATAAAGCCATCAACACAGCACCCACAATATGCAAACCCACCCTTTGGAAGAGATACGTAGATGACATTCTGGAAAAAATAAGGAAAGGACATACACAAGAACTCACTGACCATCTGAACAGTACAGACAGTACGGGGAACATAAAATTCACACACGAAGAGGAGGAAAATGGCACCATAGCCTTTCTGGACATGAAAATCCACCACAATGAGGATGGCAGCATAAAAATCACAGTCTACAGGAAACCAACCCACACAGATCAATACCTACTTTGGACATCGGAACACCCCACAGCACACAAGCTATCAGTCGTCAGGACATTATATGAACGAGCCACCATCATCACGGAACAAGAAGACAGACAGGAAGAGGAAAAACACATAAAACATGCACTTATACGCTGCCAATATCCAGTATGGGCCATAAACAAAGGGAAACAGCAAGTCAAAAACAAAGAAAATAAACAGGACACAAGACACAGAACAAAAGCTGAAATCAAAAACAAGGAAACCATAACTATACCATACATACGAGGGATCACGAAACCAATTCAAAGGATCATGAAAAAATACAAAATAAACACAGCAGTCAAACCACACAAAAAATTAAGACAGTTATTAGTACACCCCAAGGACAGAATAGAACAAGACAATAAATGCAATGTATTATATGAAATATCATGCAGATCATGTAACAAAACCTACATTGGAGAAACCGGAAGATTATTCACCACAAGAAAAAAAGAACACCAAAAGGAATGTGAGAAGGAAACGCAAGGACGACTCACAAGATCACAAAAAGAAAAAGCAGAACAAGAAACATTAAAATCAGCTATATCGGACCACTGCAAAAGAAATAATCACATCATGGACTGGGACAACACAAAAATTATTGGATCGGAGAGCAACAGACACAAACGTTGGATCAAGGAGGCAATAGAGATCAGAAAGCGGGGAAAAGACACCATGAACCGAGATGAGGGGGCCTTTATGCTTTCTCACACCTGGGACCACATTCTCCAGAGACCATCTGACGGCGGGAGGCGGGGCCGGCTCGGTGGATCTGACAGATCTGCTGAGCTGGCCCCGCCTACGAAAATCAGCTGATAAATGTCACCTGGCAGCAATCAGCTGACTCTTCTGATGAAGGCTGCAGTGCAGTTGAAACATGTAAAGAAGGTAAAGACATCTTTCTATTTTACTTTTGTCTTTCAAAGGAAAAAAAAAAAAAAAAGGAAAAAGACTTGACTTGTTTGAACATAGAACAAAGAAATGTTCACATTCAGTATTAACCCAGCCAGCATGCCCATGTGGCCCCAGGCTTAACCTGGGCTGTGTTATGGGTCCCTTGTGGGTTTGTCTGCAGGTTCCATGCTGGCCCCATCTGTGTTTGCCCATATGGACCTGTGGTACAGGTGAGTAGGTCATCTGTTTACCTGCTTTAAATGCTTTTAACAAACTGTAATGCTGTTGATATCATCTAGCTGTAATGCTCCTACACTATGTATACAACTGTGTACAAATGTATATTTATTTACTGCCTTGGCTAACCTGTTCTTATCCTATTAGCTTATTATCTTATTTATTTAAGCTTTTGACAGGATTAACCACTGGTGTTTGTTCAGAAAATCCAGGTATTCCTATTTACATTGTTAGCAGAATCAGAATCAGAATCAGAATCAGGTTTATTGCCATTGTTCATGTAGTACACAAACTAGGAATTTGTCTCGGTACAATGCTGCAACATTAAACATGATAAGATAAGAGAAATAAACTATACATGTAATAGCATCCTGCTATACTGGTACAGAAGGCAGTCTATGGTTGTTAGATGGGGCAATGTCACCTCATCCAAATTTCATGTGACCAACGGTGTTAAACAAGGTGGTATACTGTCACCCTTGTTGTTTAATGTCTATGTTGATGATCTCAGTGTACTGTTGAACAATACTAATGTGGGCGGCTCCTTTAACGGTGCACTGTTAAATCACATTTTCTACGCTGATGACCTCTGTTTGTTAAGTTTGTCTACTGCAGCGATGCAACATCTCCTTTCGGTATGTGAAAAATTTGGTGAAAAAAATGACATCCTGTTCAACTGTACTAAATCTATGTGTATGGCTTTCAAACCAAAGGGTGTCAATACGTCGAATCCTGTTATGCCACTTTGTGGTAATAGCTTGAACTTTGTTGAAAAAGTCAAATACCTAGGTGTGTGGATTGAATCTGATAAGACCAATGTTGACTGTGACAGGCATCTCAGGAAACTGTACGCTCAAACAAATTTACTGTTGCGTAATTTCCATAGATGTTCTCCTGATGTCAAATGTATGTTGTTCAAGACCTTCTGTACCTCAATGTACTGCTCGCCTTTATGGTTTAATAGCAATGTTGCTGTTAGGAACAAAATCCGCATTGCATATAATAACTCCCTAAGAAGGTTGTTAGATGTACCACGAAGGTCGAGTGCAAGCAAGATGTTTGTGTCTGTGAACATTCCGTCTTTTGGCGAATTGATACGTAAGAATGTTTACAGTTTTTTGAGAAGGTTGCTGGCATGTAACAATCATCTTATATCAGCAATTGTCAACTCGTCACTCACACTTCATTCCAGCATTTGGAAGTGGTGGCGTTCCATTTTATACTGAGCCCATTATTGTATGTTATTGTTGTTACAAGAGCGCCGGGTGTCTGTTGATCTGTATATACTTTTATTTATTTATTTATCTATTTTCTACTCGTTTTAGTTTTTGCTCTTAATATGAACCCTGGGTTTGAAATAAACGTTTGAATTTGAATTGAATTTGAATTTATTATTGCTCTGAGTGCTGCTGTCCCTGTGCTGCTGCAGTCCTCAATTTCCCCAATTGTGGAACTAATAAAGGCTGATCTTATCTTAAATGCATCTGGGCCCCACATGGCTTTAATGCAGGTGAGCAGGCTTCAGTGACACTGGCGCCATAGGTAAAATTACACGGAAAAGTCACATGTTTATGAGAAACAAATGTGAAAAATTATAAGAAAAGAGTAACAAATTTACAAATAAAGTAGCAATTTTATGAAAAAAAGTTAAAATTTGAGAGAAAAAAGTTGTAAATTTGCAAAAAAAATTAAAATTACTTGAAACAGTTACAAACTTACAAAAAAAATTAGCAAATTTACAAAAAAGTTACAAATTTATGAGGAAAAATTTAGAATTTGCAAATTAACAAAAAAGTAGCAAATGAGTAAATTGAAAATTCATGAGAAAAAAAATTTTAAAAATTTGAGAAAAAGTTTCAATTTTACAGTAAAAAAAGTAAATTTATAAGAAAAATGTTGCAAATTTATGGGAAAAAGTCACAAATTTAGAAGAAAATGGCAAATTTACAAAGAAAAAAGTAACAAATTTATGAGAAAAAGTTGCAGGATTACAGTTAAAAAAAAGTAACAAATTTATGAGAAAGTTCCAAAATTACAAGAAAAAGTTAACAAATTTGCAAGAAAAAAAGTCACAAGCCCTGGTGAAGAAAGCCCAGCAGCAGCTGCACTTCCTCCGTGTCCTGAGGAAGAACAACCTGGACCAGAAGCTGCTGTTGACCTTCTATCGCTGCTCAGTGGAGAGCGTGCTCACCTGCTGTCTGGGGGTGTGGTATGCCAGCTCCAGGGCCGAGAACAGGAAGGCTGTGCAGAGGGTCATCAACACTGCCCAAAAAATTATCGGCAGCCCTCTGCCCTCCCTGGAGGACATCTCCAGATCCTCCTGTCTCAGAAGGATCAAGGCCATCACAGGAGACCCCTCACATCCCGCCCACCACCTGTTTGACCTGCTTCCCTCTGGATGACGGTTCAGACCCATCAGGTCCCACACCTCCAGACTGACGAACAGTTTCTTCCCCTGGGCCATCCGAACTGCAAACAGTCAGAGGCCCCACCCCCTCCCTCCGAATGCTCACATGCACAGAACTGAGGACCTTATTAACTATCATAATAACATCCCTGTCTTTGCACCCCGCACCTTCATGTATATTGGCCCATCCGTGAAACCACTACCATACCTATATACATTTTCCATAATCCTTGGGCCATTTTATTCAATTAGGTGTTCTGCACTCCTCACTCTTATGTACATAGTTCCATCCGTGAAGCCACTACCATACCTGTGTATATTTCCAGAATCCTGGGCTATTTTTTATTTCAGTGGTGTGTTCAGTTTTATTCTTTGGCTTTTGACCCAGTTTGAGACATTGATTTTATTTGCTTTTGTTGCTTTTATTCTATGATTACTATTTATTTGTGCTGCATTGTATTTTTTAGTTGTATTTTATGGTTTTTATGTCTTATGTTTTTATGTACAGCACTTTGTGTCAGCTGTGGTTGTTTTTAAAGTGCTTTATAAATAAAGGTGGATTGGATTGGATTAATCATGTGTTCTGTAACCGTGTTTTATCTAATCCTTCTCTCTTACTTTATTGCACAGTAGCCTGGTGGAGTACCCACAATTTCATTGTACTGTACAAATGTACGACAATAAAGCCTATTGTATTTTTAAATGTGCCACATAACTTCAAATCAGCAATAACATTATTCCATAACTTCACCCCTGCAACAGAAACACTGATTTTTTACATTATTATGTTTGGGTTCTTGAAAAGAAGAAGCCATCTTTATTGTCATTCAGTCCATACAGCTAATCATGTACAGTAGTGTGGAGAAAAGAAACAGGCGAGGCAACAAGCTGGACGACACAGAAACTTTATTCTTTCTCCAACATAAAATAGAACAAAAGAGAAACTGGGTCTCTGTACATTCCTCTTTTATATCTTTAATACCATGCATTGAGACCCGGAACTTCCAACCATAATTGTTATTTAGAACAAAGGCTACTTCTCTCCCCGGGGGGGCACATAGTCCTTACTATCCCGTCTGACACCCCCTGATGACACCTCCTCTTTTGGTCCATTGTTTCCCCCTTCCCCAGCTGCTTTCTTCTCTGGGTGGAGAAGTCCCACTCCATGCCCCCACACAGCAACCCGCCCCCTCCCCGAACACCCAGAAAGGGCACTAACCCCCCCGTCCTTTGGGCTTCAGCCGGCGCCCATAGCGGCTGTAGCGGGGGTCACCATTCCAGTCAAACTGCCCTGCTGGCGGGGTGTACCAGGAGGGCACGTCAGTCTGTGGAGGGAAAAAGGGAGGGGGAGAAAACACATCAGCTTCGCGTGCGCAGGTCCCTGCCGAGGGATTACTAACATGTGGAGCCATCAAGGGTGGGCGTCCACGCCGGGGAGCTTGGGCCAACACCACGTGCTCGTTTGCCAACACAAAAGTGGGCTTCAGCCTGTTGATGCAGACGGTCTCCCTACACCCCCCCCCCCCCAAGTCTAACACAAAATACTCTGCTCCAGGTTCCAACACCCTGAACGATCCGTCGTACAGTGGGCGCAGCGGAGTCCGGTGTGCATCGTTCCTGACAAAAACAAAACTGGCGTTCTGCAAGCTTTTTGGGATGAAGGTGCAGGGGAAACAATGATGGGCTAGACCCGGTTCGTTAAAAGCCTCTGTGCTGTGCAAAAACTGTGTGGGTGGATCAGCCTCGGGTGCTGAGTTTTCTGGTAAAAACCCTTTGTGGATCCGCAGCAGCTGAGAAAAAACGCGTTCTGCCTGGGAGGCTGCCAAATCCTCCTTAGGTGCAGAGCGCAACCCTAAAAGAACCCAGGGCAGGCGGTCGATCCAATTTGCATCCGTGAGCGAAGGTCTGAGCACTGCTTTAAGCGACCTATGAAAACACTTACATAGCCTGTTAGCCTGGGAGTTATATGTGGTAGTGGGGTGAATTTTGACCCCCAGGCTCTGAGCCATCGTGGACCAGAGTTCCAAAATGAATTGTGGACCCCTGTCGGAAGTGATGTCCCACCAAATCTACGTGGACGTGGTTGAACCTCCTGGCTGGGAATTGGAATGACTCGAGGAGGGCTCTGGTGTGCTTGTGCACTTTGGCCCGCTGGCATGCAACACAAGCTGCAGCCCACTCTTTCATGTCCTTGCGCAAGCACGGCCAGACGAATTTCACCTCCACTAGCTTCACCGAAATGCGCACTCCTGGATGTGAAAGGGAGTAGATCGACTCAAAAACATGATGGTGCCAAGAGCTCGGAACCACCAGGCGTAGGCGGCCGGTGGAGACGTCGCAGATCAAGGGAGGGCACCCTTCTTGCACCACCTTGCTGTCCAGCCATAACCCAGTAGGCACAGCCTGGCGCGCACAAATGTCCGCATCCCCGGCTTGCTCCACAGACATGGCAGGGAAATCCATTCCCATGTAGACCGGGGAGACTAACACGCGCGACAGACAATCGGCCACGACGTTGAGCTTACCGGCAACGTGTTGAATGTCGGTAGTATACTCCAAAATCGCAGCCAAATGCCGTTGCTGCCGGGCCAACCACGGTTCCGAGACTTTGGACATCACGTACGTCAGCTGCTTATGGTCCACGGACACAGTGAACTCGTGCCCCTCTAACCAAAACTGGAAACGCCGCGTTGCCAGGTGGAGAGCCAGCAACTCTCTTTTGAACGTGCTGTATTTGCGTTTTCAGACCTAAATGAAACGGTCATTGTCGCCCCTGACAGACTGCTATGATGATGATGATGATGATGTCGCGCAAAGTTCGGCTGAAAAATGCAAGCGGCTGCCACGAACCTGAGACGTACTGCTCCACCACTGCCCCTATAGCAACATCAGGCACGTCCATAGTGAGCACTATCGGTGCAGACGGATCCGGGTGGGCTAGCAATGCTGTGTCCGCCAATGCTGTTTTGGCATTTGTAAAAGCCTTGACTCGCTCGGGAGTCCAGTTGATGGTTTCCGCAGGCTTCTTTTTTTTAAGCGCAGCATACAACGGCTGCATCAGCTGAGCTGCCCGGGGAAGGAAACGGTTATAAAAATTAACCATTCCCAAAAACTCCTGTAGTGCTCTCACGGTCTGTGGCCATGGAAAGTCTGACACTGCGCGCACCTTATCCGGTAACGGAATCGCGCCCTGCGGCGAAATGCGGTGGCTCAAAAAATCAATCTCTGGCACGCCGAACTGGCACTTCGCTGGGTTAACTATAAGCCTGTGTGCCTCCAACCTCTTGTAACCCTTGCCTTATGTTAATTAGGTAAGGGAATTAATTAAGTGTAGACCAGTTGCTAGGTTTGTAAGGGTTACAATAGGGAATTAAAATTTTGAGTGTGGAATGAAATAGCTGGAGGCAAGAAATGAGCAATAATGGTTGTTATTTACAGTGATAAAGTGAGCAAAATATACAGATGATTTACAACTGTACAAATATAACAACGGCCGGCATGGAATAAAACCCCAAAGATGTCCTACTGAGCTCAGTGTTTGATTTCCCGTTCAGGTTAGTCGTTTGACCAGTCAGGATATCTCGTATCTCCAGATTCAGGTTTCCAATCCTGGGCACTGGAGAGGGGAAAGATGCTCTTCACTCGAGATCTTGGTTAGATCTCAGTTCAATCTTGGTTAGGTCTCGGGTCAGGCTCGCCATCTCCATTCGGAGAGAATCCAGGTTCCAGAAGGTTCTTGATCGGCAACCCCCAAAAAACCTAGCCTGCACGACAATAATGGTATTATTGTTTACAGCTAGAGTAATTCGTCTTCCAATCCCTTCTTATATAACACCATAGCTTAGTGTTTAAATTCTTCTCTCATATTACTATTATCACAATCCAGCAATATAGTAATATCTTACATTTCACATCTTACATCTTACATGCATGTGTTCTTTTTTCTCACAATCTCTCTGGTAGCACATGAAATACCCTTTTTTTCATGTAACCAATTAAATGAATTCCTCTGTTCATCTCTATATCATTTAACCATGAAATTATGATTAACCCTCTCTAACCTTGTCTCTGTAAATCATGAAATGAAATACAATTAATTTATCACATAACCAGGGAATATACTGCCCCATCACTTCCAATATTCCCTTTTAAAATCAGTAAACCCTGTCTGAGCTACTGGGTTTAGCATAACCTATGGATTTACATAGTAGACCAACACCATGTGCTTTTAGCATCAAACTACACATTGCATTCGACAGAAATAGTGCATATGAACTAAAAGTACTTCAGCATACTGTTGGGAACTGAAATCACATTTAGGAAAACCATACAGACACAGACAGCCTTTTCCATTGCTTTTAAACAGAAAAAAATCCACTCGCGACTAGCATTAGCATAGCGCTAACATTAGCATAACATTAGCATGTATCTGACTCACCAAGATGAGATTCAGGGTGAACACAGCAGAAGTCACCGCTTCACGGCCTCTCAAGCTCGTGCTCCCATCAACTTAGGATAATAAGGTTGCAAATTAGCGTTGAGAGAGTGTTTAGATCCATTTATAGTATTTATCTGAATTAGCTTACCAAGAAGAGATGTCAGCGTGAGGACAGATCGTCCTACAGCTCCTCTCCTCCGCTCGCAGATCGTGAAAAGAACGAGCCTCGGGTGCGCGCCTCGGCACTCTGCTCGGAAGGCGGGGCTAATATCGCTCTTAACGAATGGGAAAACCCAGATCACCCAACGTGACCATAAAATGGAAGAGTTAAAGTTGGATCACGAGGATCACATTTCCTCTTCCCCAAGATAATCGGTTTTCAAAATAAAATGACACAATTGTATTAATACAATTTACATCTGAGAAAAAGGGTCATTTTCTCAGCTGGGTTACACTCTGGAAAACATCTTGAGATGGGCGATGTGTTCCTCCTCGGATGCGCTAGCTACCAGAATGTCGTCTAAGCAGATGAAAACAAAGGACAAGTCGCAAAGCACTGCGTCCATTATCTGCGCCATGCCTTTTAATCTGAACGGCATATGTTAAAAACTCAGAAAGGAAGAAGGGAGTTATTACAACTGTTTTTGGAATGTCTTCCACGTGCACCGGGACCTGATGATATCCGCAGACCAGATCCACTTTCGAAAAAACATGCACCCCGGCCGGGTGCACGGAAAACTCCTGGATGTGCGGAATGGGATAACGGTCGTGTTCCGTGGCATTATTCAAGCGCCAGAAATTGCAGCATGGTCGCTACGACCCGTCGGCTTTAGGCACCATGTGTAGCAGGGATGCCCACGGGCTGTTGGAGCGCTTGACGATGCCCAACTGCTCTAAGTTGGCAAACTCCTCTCGTGCGCTGGCCAGTTTAGCTGCATCCAAACACCGAGGTCAGGCGAACACCAGCGGGCTTTTTTGTTAAAGTGCTCAACCCCATGTTTCGTTACTGTAGTTGAAAAAGTCGGGACCGTGCATGCTGGGAACTGTGTGAGCAAATGTTGGTACTTACCCCCTGGAGCTATAACGTTAGCCAGTGTTGTTGACCCAGCTCTCCGAGCTGTTCAGGGCAGTGAAGTAAAAGAGACAGCGTCCACTAATCTCCTATTAGCAACATCGACTAAAAACCCATAAGCACACAAAAAATCTGCGTTTAAAATGGGGGCGGAACATGCAGCTATCACAAAGTCCCACTGAAAGTTGCGTCCATGCAAGCATATTGTCAGTGTCCGCTTGCCAAATGTCCTGATGGTGGATCCATTGGTGGCTGTGAGCTTGGGACCGCTGCCTCCTGCCACCCTGTCTGTTCTGACCGGCAGGATGAGGCTCTTCTGGGAGCTGGAGTCCACCAAGAACCATCTCCCCGAACATGTGTCTGTGACATAAAGCAGTCTGTTTCTGTCGCCATCGGTTGCCGCTGCCACAGAATTCCGAACTTGCCGTCTTTCTGGCTTGTTGAATTGGCATGGCAACAGGCAGCGTTGGGCTTTTGAGCCAAAACGGTGATGATAAAAACAGATCGCCCCCTTCCTTCATCTCCTGGTGTCCATCCCGGCTACCACGAACGGCTCCTTGACCTCGCTGGAGTCCCTCATGGATGCCGGTGCCACTGTCTGCATGCTGAGAGTTCTGGTCACCAAAATGATGTGGTCCGCTTCCTGCGCCAGGGCGCGGTAGTCCTTAGTAACCAGCCGCATCAAATTGGCTAGGATCACCCCACTGTAGCAGGTGGGTTCCTGAGGAACAAGTGGGCGAACAGGAAAGATTAGTCATTCATCCCCCTCAGCGCCAACATGCTCTCCTTGAGCCTGACTGCTGATCTGTCCCCTAACTCCAAACGCGTTAGAGGAGTCTCTGCCCTCTCACTGTCAGAAAGGCACTGGAGAAGCATCCTCTTGAGCGCTTCATAGCTTCCTTGGGCCGGTGGCTCCTGGAGCAGGCTTGTCATCTGCTGTGTGGCATGCGCATCCTGCGTGGCGCATGCATCCAGCGCAGCGACCACGTAGTAGTACTTGGTATCATCTGTTGTAATCCCACAGAGTACGAACTGGGCTTCTATGCGCAAGAACCACGTGGTCAGGTTGTGAAGCCAGAAGTCTGGGAGCTCGACTGAGACCACGCACGCTGCGCTGGTGCTCTCCCTCCAGGCAGTCTCCGGGGCGGTGCTCGGCTCGCTTTCCATGGCACGTCTTAGGGTCACCAGTGTGGAGAAAGAAGGCAGGTGAGGCAACGAGCTGAACGACACAGAAACTTTATTCTTTCTCCAACATAAAGTACACCAAAAGAGAAACCCGGGTCTCTGTGCATTCCTCTTTTATATGTTTCATACCATGCATTGAGACCCGGAACTTCCGACGATCATGCATTGTGTTTAGAACAAAGCCTGTGTGGCGCATGACATAACGCCGGCGCCGCTCTCACACCTTCTTCTTCCAGTGGCTCCGGCATTTACTCCTCTCCCCAGGGGGCGCATAGTCCTTACTGTCCAGTCTGATACCCCCCCCCCCCCCCCCCCCGGTGACACCTCCTCTTTCGGTCCATTGTTCCCCCCTTCCCCAGCTGCCTTCTTCTCTGGGTGGAGAAGTCCCACCCCATGCCCCCACAGTAGAAGGAAATTACGTTTCTATCTACAATGTTAATTGTAAAGAACTGAGGTCCACACGAATAGTGGTTTCAACAAAGTTCTCTTTTAACAACTAGGAGCGGGAAACATTTACAGGCGGCAACATCAACACATCGCCATTTTCATACATATCTCACTCGGTGAAGGTCAACTCTGTCTGAATTGAAAATTGTTTTGTTCTGAAAAAAAAAAACTAAAAAAAGGGGGAGATGTCATATAATGTGATAATTGTGTGTGCTGTGTCTTTAAGACTGTGGTGACGTCACAGGTCATTTTTTTCATTTCCATTTCACCCTTCCCCACAGCCCATGGCTTAATTATTGAACCACATATAACCACACTTATCACAGTGAACACGTGAATTTCTCTCTTTTTTCATTCATTTTTTTTTTCTCTCTACAAATCTAGTCTTTGCACAGGTTTAATCATTCTACCAGACCGGGTAAACAACAGTCCTTGCTTTGGGTCTGGCGGTTTGACACTGGATTCTGGTAAAATAGTGTCAGCAGCAGCTGCAGTTTCAGGCTGCTGATCGACAATCTCTGGCTGCAGGTCATTTGGAGCTGAAGAGTGTATCTCTCTGGCTGATTCAGGAGTCATGTTGCAAGTGACGGCGGTTGCGTCGCAAAGTTGCTCCCTGGGGTGTTTCAATAAAAAAGGAGCGAGGTGTGCTGCTTTCTCCTGTGACAACAGCGGGTGTTTTCCAGGATTTCTGATGGTCCAGCTTTGTGAA
The DNA here is from genome assembly GCA_020510985.1 of Pholidichthys leucotaenia. NCBI lineage: Eukaryota > Metazoa > Chordata > Actinopteri > Cichliformes > Pholidichthyidae > Pholidichthys > Pholidichthys leucotaenia. Next base: position 423,861,063 of record CM035838.1, read on the forward strand.
GACTGAATCTCCTGGCTTCAACGAAGGTAGGGGTTTAGCTCCATGGCGCTGATTGAAGTAGAATGCTTGTTTCTGTTTCTCCATTGCATCCTTGTTCCTGACGACTTCCAGATCAGGCCATCGGGGCTGAAGATTCACTTTGAGTGTAGGAAGAGTTGTTTTGATCTTTCGACCCATAAGTAGCTCTGCAGGACTCACGCCTGTGGTGGTACAGGGCGTTGATCGAAAGCACATGAGGGCGAGCAAAGGATCTTGCTGCTTTAAGATTCTTTTTGCTGTTTGAACTCCCCTCTCTGCATGTCCGTTTCCTTGAGGGTTATGTGGACTTGAGGTGATGTGCAAAAAGTCAAACTCCCTTGCAAACTTTTTAAATTCTTGGCATGAGAATTGAGGCCCATTGTCAGATACAACCACATCTGGACAACCAAACCTCGCGAACACTGCCTTCAGCTTTAAGATCATCTGAGAAGCAGTGGTTACTGACAGATGAAGTATCTCGAGGAACCGAGAGAAATAGTCTGACACAACAAGGTAGGTGTGCTTGTTATGCTCACACAGGTCAACAGCAAGTCTCTTCCAGGGTCGATCAGGTAGAGGGGTTGACAAGAGAGGCTCTTTTCGCTGAGCTGGTCTCATCGAACGACACACCTGACAGGACTGGACTTTGCGTTTGATTTCAGATGAGATGCCAGGCCACCACACAGATGTGCAGGCCCGCTCTCTGCATTTTGTCAGACCTTGATGTCCATCATGTATTCGATCCAAGATGTCTGCTCTGAGCACATCTGGAATCAGCATGCGGCTTCCTCTGGTGATAATTCCATCGCATTCAGACAGTTCATTTTTAATGGGAAAATAGTCTCTGATAGCTGCTGGGACATTGCCTATGTATTCTGGCCATCCTGACTTGATGTACCGCAACACCAACTGTAGGTTACAGTCAGCTGCTGTAGCAGTCTTTATGGTGTCTATTTTCCTTAGATAGTTAAACATGCCCAGGACACGCTTGAGGTCATGCACGTTCTGTGGTGGAGGGAGCTCACGGATTGCCTTGACTTTATCAGGGTCGGGTCTCACGCCTGATTTGTCAATTTCTTGGCCCAAGAAGTGAAGCTTGTTTTGTCTAAACTTACATTTTTCTCTGTTCAGTTTAAGTCCGGCTGACTCGATCCTTTCCAGTACCTTGCTGAGATGCTGGTCGTGCTGTTCAGGAGTGTCGCCGTACACCAGTATGTCATCCATGTAGATAGCCACGCCTTCCAGGCCGTTGAGGGTTTCTGTCATTTTGCGCTGAAAAATTTCAGGAGCGCTTGTGATCCCAAATGGAAGACGTTTGAATGCATATCTCCCAAAGGGTGTGATAAAGGTTGTTAATTTACTGCTTTCTGGATGGAGAGGAATCTGCCAAAACCCGGAGGCAGCATCCAATGATGTGAATGTGGTTGCTCCACTAAGTTTTGCAGTGATTTCCTCTGCAGTAGGAAGAACATACCTCTCTCTTCGTACAGCTTCATTTAACCTCTTTAAATCGACACAGATCCGCACTTTTCCATTTTTCCTTGGGACTGGCACCATTGGCGCGTACCAATCTGTAGGATCAATCACAGCTTCAATCACATTATTCTCCTCCATACGCTGCAATTCCTCCTTAACCTTCTGCAAAAGTGGCAAAGGGACACGACGGGCAGTGTGCACTGTGTATGGCTGAGCGTTCTCTTTTAACAGGATTTTAACTGGTTCTGTTTTAAGTGTTCCATGCTCACCAAATGCTTTGTGTACTTCTTCGACACGCTTCACAAGCCCCATCGACATTGCTGTGTCTCTGCCCAGCAAATTGTTTGCATTATTGCCACTGATGACATACACAGGAAAAGTATATGGTTTTTCTTTGTATTCTGTGAAGGCTTGAAATTTTCCTATACAGTCCAATTGACCACCCGGGCTGCACAGTGTGACATTAGATGGCTCTAATTCCTTCTTAGGAACTAGTTCGTTAAATGTCTTTTGTCCCATAATGTTTGCATCTGCACCCGTATCAATTTTAAAATTGACTGGTGTTGTTCCAATTGTAAGCTGTATGGTCCATGGGTCGTCATTTCTGTCTGTTTTTGTGACTGCGCCCAAAAAAAATGGTGTCTGGGAAACTGTCTCTTCAGTGACTTCTCTGACTGATTTACTGTGACATTTCTTTTCCCAGTGACCCATCTTTTTACACTTGTTGCATGTTGACTTCATGGCTGGGCACTTTTCAGGATGTCTGTGTTTTAATTTTCCACATCTTCCACACCATGAGTCTCTTTGCTCTCCACTTTTTCTCTTCTTTGGTTTAAATGGAGATCTTCCTCTGCCTGCTGCTTTTCCCTGGATCTCCTGCACCGTGGCGTGTGCCTCCCCCTGCTGGTGAACCTGGAGGACAACCTCCTCGTACTGGCGAACTGTTTGAATGGTTTGGGCAAGTGTTAGATCAGCCATCATCTGCAGTTTACGTGACAGCTCTTTATCAAGGATGCCCACAACAATTCGGTCACGGATATGTTCATCTCTCTTTACACCAAAGTCACAGTGTTCTGACATCTCAAAAAGGGCTCTGATAAACATTTCCACTTTCTCACCGGGCCGCTGCAGCCTCTGGTGAAAACAAGTGCGCTCATGGATCACGTTCCGTTTAGGACAGAAGTACTCGTCGTATTTTCCTAACACAACGTCAAACTTCTTTTGATCCACTTCCTCAGTAAATGAGAATGATTTGAAGATGTTTTCAGCTTCGGGGCCCATGGCGTAAATCAGTGAACTGACCTGAATTTCGCCGTCCTCTTTATTCAGTTTTGTAGCCGTCCGGAAACGCAGAAAGCGCTCTTTCCAGCCTGCCCATTCATTTGGACGATGAAAAGGAAAACTTTCCGGGGGATTAAACAAGGCCATCTTACTGAAGCAGAGCGTCCGTCAAGCACTTCTGACACCATGTAAAGAACTGAGGTCCACACGAATAGTGGTTTCAACAAAGTTCTCTTTTAACAACTAGGAGCGGGAAACATTTACAGGCGGCAACATCAACACATCGCCATTTTCATACATATCTCACTCGGTGAAGGTCAACTCTGACCTGTGACGTCACCACAGTCTTAAAGACACAGCACACACAATTATCACATTATATGACATTAATCACATGTAGAATCAGAGGGGTTGCTGCCATGCAAGGCGCTGCCACAAACAACTTCTAGTTCCCATACCATACCAAATTTATTTATAAAGCACATTTAAAAACAAAGTGTACCAAAGTGCTGCACAGTAATAAATAACCTGAAGTATAAATTGACAAAACATAAGTAAAAGACAATAAAAACATAACATGTAGCAGAAAAAGAAGCAACTCACAAGTGTAAAAACAAAATGTCAAACACAGTAGACAATAAAATAAATAAAATTAAGGTGAGTTAAAAGCCAACGAAAACAGATGTGCTTTTCAATGAGATTTAAAAACACAAAGTGAGGAGGCCTGCCTAACCTATAATGGCAACTCGTTCCATAGCCTAGGAGCTGAAGCAGACAAGGCCTGACCCCCTCTGAGCTTCAGCTTTGTTTTAGGGATCGCTAAGAGCAGCTGATCTTAGGGATCGTGGTGGAACATAAGGCTGAAGTAAAGCCTTTTTTATGCTGCATTTCTCCTCTAGTCCGCTTTGGTCTGCGTGCGCTTTGAACAAGCCTGGCACGCACTCGGCGCTGTTCATGCTCACTTTTTTCATCTACCCAGGACAAGTGGTTGACGCATGTACACGACCATCATTTGTAGTTTCACTCCCGCCCAATAGGTAGCGCCAATGCGCTGACACACCAGGATTTTCACGAATGAAGAAACGCTGCTTGCTTCCTGCTGCTTGACTTCCCGGTTTTCACTCCTTTTCCACGAAGATGCTGCTGCTGCTGAAATATTTACTGTATGTATGATTCATGTACGTTTATTCTTGTCTTCCGCTTCCTCGTTGTCTTCTTTGTCTACTTTGTCTTGGTATGCTGTGCCGATATCTCCACCTCATGAATGGGATGTTCAGTCTTGCACATGCGCTTTTCAGCGCATTCAGGTTGTGGGCAGGCGGTGCGGTCACAAAATTTGGGCTGCATACGGTTGTTCGCAGTCGAGCACTGCGGACACAAGCGGAGTGGAGACGATGACGTAAATTTCGTCACACGAAGTTTCCGGTTACACATACGCGGACAGCAGAGGTGCAGCATGAATCCAGCTTTAGTCAGAGAGGTAGAGTGGAGATAAAAACATAAAGGAGAATTTTAAAATTGATTCTGTAATGCACACGGAGCCAGTGAAGGGAAGCCAGAATAGGTGAAATGTGCTCATGCCTGTGGGCTTTTGTTAAAAGGTGGGCGGCAGCATTTTGTTCAAGTTGAAGACGAGCGATTGAAGCTTGGCTAATCCCAGTGCATTACTGCATTACAGTAATCCAAACAAGTCGTGATAAAAGCATGTAATAGTTTTTCCAAGCTCTTTCCTTGACACAATTGATTTGACTTTGGCTGTTTGTCTTAACTGATAAAAACTTTTCTGAAGGACACCCCATTCTATTGCATTGAGCACCAAGCTAGAAGGCAGGAAGTACCATTTTTATATGGTCTTTGATATGACCCGGCCTGGACTTGAACCCCCAACCTCCCAGTTGTGGGGGCGGCTGCTCTATCAAGTAGGCCACCACTCTGTGTCATAAATGCCCTTTTCAGGGCATGAATGAGGTACCAAATGCCAACAGTGAGTTTGTATATTTATGAAGAAAAGTAATAAAATAACAAGCCACGAGGGGCCAAACACAAACACATGACCCCGAAGGGTGAAATAACTGAAAAAACAGAGGGAACAAACAGTCACTTCTCTATAGTACAGCGAGGGCGAAACCTTACGCTGAAGAGCAAACACTTACTTAGGAATAGCAAGTGCAAAACCTTATTGTAACCCTTGCCTTACGTTAATTAGGTAAGGGAAATTATTAAGTGTAGACCAGTTGCTAAGTTCGTAAGGATTACAATAGGGAATTAAAATGAGTGTGGAATGAAATAGCTGGAGGCAAGAAATGAGCAATTCATGGCTGTTATTATTTTTTTTTTTCCACAATATCTTTATTGAACCTTTTTTTTTTTTTTAACAAACATGATACAAACAATCAAACACTAACACTAAAGTACTACAAAAAAAAAAAATGCACTAAAAACACCAACAACCACCAACAAAATCAAGTCTTCAACAATGCTCCTCTGTTTAGTCTAGACAATCCAATACATAAGTATACATATTATGTTCACCAGTTTGGAATTTACAAGGTCCACACACATCATTCACCTTCGTCTTCAAGAGTTATGTTTAAATTTTTTACATAATCAATAAAAGGTCTCCATATATTCTCAAACACAATTTCCTTTGATTTTAGTATATATGTTATTCTTTCTAATGGAAGGTTTGTTAACATCTGTCTTAACCACTGAGTCACATCTGGTCTATGAGTCTTTTTCCATAATAGTGCAATACATTTTTTGGCATTAAGCAAACTGAGGTCTATGAATGTTCTTTCACTTTTATTAAAATTATGCTTTTCTGGGTACAGACCCAACAAAAACAGTTTAGGATTCAATATGATTTGTTTTGAGATTATGGCTGTTATTATTAAAGATAAGAGAACAAAATATACAAACAATTTACAAATATACAAATATAACAACAGCCGGCATGAAATAAAACCCCCAAAATGTCCTACTGAGCTCAGTGTTTGTTTGTCTTTTTGTTTTAGTCGTTTGACCAGTCAAGATATCTTGTATTTCCAGACTCAGGTTTCTTTTCCTCTTTTAAAGCGGCGGCTTGAGTTGTTACCACTTTGAATTTTGGGCACTGGAGAGAGGAAGGATGTTCTCCAACCGAGATCTTGGTTCAGATCTCGGTTCAGTCTCGGTTCAGGTCTCGGGTCAGGCTTGCCATCTCCATTCGGAGAGAATCCAGGATCCAGAAGGTTCTTAATCAGCAACCAAAAAAAACCTAGCCAAGATGAGATATCAGTATGAACACAGCAAAATTCACAGCCTCACGGCCTCTCAAGCTCATGCTCCCGTCAACTTAGGATAATAAAGGTTTCAAATTAGTGTTTGGACAGTATTTAGATTTATTTACAGCATCTTTCTAAATTAAACTCACCAAGAAGACCCACAGGTCTCCACACAGATCGTCCACAGCCTCTCTCGTCCGCTCTCAGATCACAAAAGACCGAAAAACCGGGTGCGCGCCTCGGGACTCTGCTCAGAAGGCGGGGCTAATATCGCTCTTAAAAGACCACGATCGCCCAACGTGACCATGAAACGGGAATTTAAAAGTTGGACAATGAGGATCACACTTCCTCTTTCCAAAATAATCGTTTTTCAAAATAAAATCACACAATTGCATTAATACAAATGAAATCTGAGAAAAAGGGTCATTTTCTCAGCTGGGTTACGTTATGCTGTAAATGAAGGCTGGCATCGGACATAGGGATACTAGCCAGCTAGGGCGAGATCGCAGCAAGGAGAGAACCTCAACTGCAACCTTAAATACTAGCAAAGCCTAATGACCAACAGGTGAGGAGAAGAACCATAATCACTGAATTACACTCAGCTGTGACAGCCCGCAAACTGGCTGACAAGTGGAAGTCCGGCCACGGCACTGTCACAGTAAGAGCCCCAGAGAATCCTACAGAAACTAATACAAAACAGAACTAGAAATGAAAAGAAAGAGGAAAAATACAGAGTGACTCGAGCACGGAGCAGATCTGCGCTCGGATCACCACACTCTGGTCCAAAATACTTGTTCCCTTTAAAACAACAGGTAGGTTTAAACAAATGCTTAAAAATGTTACACTTAAAAGACACAGACTGCAGGAAGCTATGTTGTAAATAGCATGTACAGTGCATCCAGAAAGTCTTCACAGCGCCTCACTTTTTCCACATTTTTTTATGTTACAGCCTTATTCCAAAAGGGATTAAATTCATTTTTTTCCCTCAAAATTCTACACACAATACCCCATAATGACAACTTGAAAAAAAGTTATATTTTTTTTGAGATTTTTGCAAATTTATTAAAAATAAAAAAACTAAAATCACATGTACATAAGTATTCACAGCCTTTGCTCAATCCTTTGTTGATGCACCTTTGGTAGCAATTACAGCCTCAAGGCTTGTTGAATATGATGCCACAAGCTTGGCACACCTATCTTTGGCAGTTTGGCCCATTCCTCTTTGCAGCTCCTCTCAAGCTCCATCAGGCTGGATGGGAAGCGTCGGTGCACAGCCATTTTCAGATCTCTCTAGAGATGTTCAATTGGATTCAAGTCTGGGCTCTGGCTGGGACACTCTAGGACAGGGGTGGGCAATCATGTGCCACAGAGGGCCATTCCACTGCAGATTTTCCGTTGCACCCTGTGTTTTCAGCAGGTATTTGCTCTGATCAGCTGCAAGGATTGCTAATAATTAAAAACACCTGCTGAAGACACTGGGTGGAGCAGAAAACCTGCAGTGGAATGGCCCTCACTGCCCACCCCTGCTCTAGGACATTCAGAGTTGTCCTGAAGCCACTACTTTGATATCTTGGCTGTGTGCTTAGGGTCGTTGTCCTGCTGAAAGATGAACCATCGCCCCAGTTTGAGGTCAAGAGCGCTCTGGAGCAGGTGATAGATAGATAGATAGATAGATAGATACATACATACTTTATTTCGAACAAAAAAGTAAAACAAAACAAATGACAAATGCAATAAAGTAACAGTATACAGTGTTCGAAAGGGAGAAGGAAGAAGTGAACACTTATTAATTCCAACTCCTCTTTTCCATAAATACACCCATGTGAATTATATACAAACTAGAAAAGCACTCGGAGAGCGCAGACCTCCGCCAAGCGCCACAGTTCCCCCCATACAGTGTTTGTGTGTACGTTTTCAGATTCCTTGACCATGAAAACATATGACTAGCAATTGGATTCACAATGATAGGATTAGTAGTTCAGTAGTTATTGACAAAAATGGCATTTTCTGTAATGGCAGTTTTCTTGTGGACGGTGATCCGGATACCCCATTTCTGACAATCTGTGAAAATTTCATGAAAATCCGTCCATAACTTTTTGAGTTGAGTTGAGTTGAGTTGAGTTGTAACAAACAAACAGACAGAAAGACAGACAAACAGACAGACAAACCAACGCCGATGATCACATAACCTCCTTGGCGGAGGTAATTACCACATTTAAGACCCCAAGTAAACAATTAACTGTATTTTGTACATATCAACATTAACACCCATCCATCCTAACATACATTGATGTCCATACATCAAAACCAGCCTCAAACAACACAGATACACACAGTGCTGTCCCACCCACCATTCCATAGTGTCCCATAGTGTCCCAGAGTGAGCATAGTGAATCGTACATATAAATACTACCCTTCTAACATATATCCTTTCAGCAAATAATGTTTATACCTCTTTTTGAATTGATTTCTGTTTGTACATAGTTTCAGTTCTGGCTCCAGACTGTTCCACAAATCCACCCCACAGACAGATATGCACATACTTTTCTTGGTTGTACGTATCTTGGGTTTTGTAAAGTTTAAGTCTCCTCTCAAATTATAATCATTGTCTCTTTTTTTTAAAATATTTTTTGTATATTAGTTGGGAGTTGATTATTAATTGCCCTGTACATGACTTGTGCTGTCTTAAATTTAACTAAATCGATGAACTTTACGACATGTGACTTTAAATCAGAATCAGAATCAGAATCAGAATCAGCTTTATTGGCCAAGTATGCACAACACACACAAGGAATTTGACTTTGGCTAAAAACTTGCTCTCGTTGTTCAGGTGGAGGATTTAAATAAAATTCAAATAAGGATTCAATGACAACAGAGTATGTACAGTAAATTACAGTCTGTCCACGTTTCTATAAAAGGATGCAAATATATACAGGAATATATGCAGTTATTTACTCAGACTATCCACACTTTGCAGAAATATATGAAAAAAAATATACAGTCATACAGTATTTCAGTGTGAACTCAGATTCAGTGATATAATGTGAATGAAGTAAAAAGCAGTGTGAGAGTTATGTGCAATGTAAGAATGAATGAAAAATCATGAGTACAGCAACAGGTAGGACTAGGTGAATGTTAGGAGTTCATCAGAGTGATGGCTTGGGGAAAGAAACTGTTCCTGTGACGGGTGGTTTTGACCTTCAGTGATCTGTAACGACGACCAGAAGATAGAAGTTCAAACAGTTTGTGGCTGGGGTGTGATGGGTCAGCACAGATGTTTCCCGCCCGTTTCCTGGTTATGGACCGATATAAGTTCTCAATGGAGGGTAGGTCGGTACCAATGATCCTCTCCGCAGACTTAATGATCCGCTGCAGTCTGGTCTTGTCCTGTTTAGTGGCAGATCCAAACCAGACAGTGATGGAAAAGCAGAGGACAGATTGGATGATGGCGGTGTAGAAGACAACCAGCAGCTCCTGAGGCAAATCAAACTTCTTGAGCTGACGCAGAAAAAACAACCTCTGCTGGGCCTTTTTCCGGACAGTGTCTATATGGGAGACACTGTCCATTCGGAGACACATTCGTTTAAAAACAACGAATTGGTATGGTCTCTATATCTTACATTATTTATTATCCTTATAGCTCCTTTTTGTAATGTGCATATTGACTGTAGGTTGGTCTTGTAGGTGTTTCCCCAGACTTCTACACAGTAGTGTCACGACCTGAACGCCATCCTTCTCTGCGTTCAGGTTGTCCAGTGTCGCTCTTGCTCCGTGGTAGTCCGTGCCGGGTCTTCCAAGGCCCATACCTTGACAGCGCCCAGCTGATTCCCAGCTGTCTAGTTCAGCTGCGCTGGGACAGCTGTCTCCTATTATCAATCATCTCCCCCACTTAAGCGAGCAGCCGAGAGTTACTCGTTGCTGCGACCTCGCTATGGAAAGACGTGCCTTGTGTTTCCACGACTGTAGCTCCTACGTCTAGCTTCAGTTCGCCGTTACCTCGGCGCTGCCCCCAAAGTAAGTGCTGCGACTCGGCGTGTGTTTTTCCCTCGCCGCCTCTCTAGCCTTTCTCCCTGGGTTGTATGTTATCCTTAGTTCTGTGTGTATTTTAGCCCCACGTGGCTCTTTACTTTGCTGTTCGTTATCTGGTGTTGTGTGTGTGTTTTAGCCCCACGTGGCTCTTTACTTTGTTATTTTGTACGTTGTGTGTTTATGTTAATAAATTACGCTAACTCACTGGTCGCCCTCGTATCTCCTTTCTGGCTCGTGAGAGCCAGGGCCTGACAGTAGGTCGCAGCCAGACTGAGACGTCCGCGACCAGTGAGTTTGCTGTGGGACTCGTCGTTTTTTCCTTCCTCTGGGTGCAGGCAGGCCTGTATCATGTCTCCCTCCAGGAGACGTATGCGGCACCCAGGCCACGATCTCTTGGAGGCTCTGGACCTTGTGGACGGAATGCTGTTCACCACGGACCTCTACGATTCTCCCAGCGAGATACGCTGGCGCTTGGAGCTCGCCGAGAGTATGATTAACAACTTCCCTCGCTACTTCCATCTCCCCGAGGTTAAGGTGAGGAGGGCAGACATCTCTGTGGCCTGGGAGAGACTCCGTAGGCTGGAGGAGAACCCCGGCAGGAAGCCGAAGACAGGACACCATCGCTCCTCGCTTCGGAATCCCGCTCCTGCCGCCGATCCAATCCAGGAGTTCGCCTCACCCAGGGGTGATCCCCAAGATAGAGTGACGTCAACCGGGGTTCCCCCGGAGAAGATGAGGTTAACAGCGATTCACATCGCGGACCGAGTGGCAGCCGCTTGTTCCGCCGCCTATCCCCCCGTAGCCATGAAGCACGTGATAGCGGCGGTCAGGCTGGTTGAGAAGAACCCTGAGCTGAACGATTATCCGGGATACGCTGACCTGTTGGCTTCGGTCTCCGTACAGGAGCGGCGTTTTCCCGACTTCACGTTCAGAAGACACCGCTCCCAAATTCCCCGTTCATCTCAGCGAGAGCCCCGTCCGGATCCCGCTCCAGGAAACCACATGAATTCCGCCTCCCAGCCTGCTATATCTCCCGTGTCTTGCCGAAGAAGCGAATCAGCTGCTCCCGCTCCTGGGCCCGCTCTTCCCGCTGTCCCGTCAGCTTTGGGCCCCCGGCTCTCCTCAGCTGTTTCTCCCCCCTTTTCGTCATTCACTCCAGCTGCTGAGAACGGCGCGAATTCGCCTCCAGGTGTTCCCGGTCCCGATCCGGTGCAAGTGGCACCACCTTGTCTGTCCGGGGGGTCCTCCACTTCTATCCGGCTGGGAGAGGAAAGACTCAAGTTCCTTGCAGCGGATTCCACCGGCCCTCCGGGAATCAGGCAAGTGTCCTTTCATTCTCCTCCCATTATGAGTGAATTGCCTTGTTTGATTCCTGGGGGAGGAGTTCAGGGTTCACAGTCCCCTGAGCTCTCTCCTCCCGCTGCAAAAGTCGAATATGAACCTGCGTCCTCTGTGTCTCTTCCCCCTGAGTGTGCCCCGGTGCCAGGTGTGCACCGCCGCGCGAGGAGGAGGTGGCCTGCGGCCCTGGAAGGTTTTGCCCCAGCCCCGCAGCCACGTCATGGGCAGAGGAGAAGGTCGAACTGCCTGTTGGAGCCAGCGCCGACGATAAAGCGTCCCCGGGTCTCCACGGAGGAATGGTTCGGCCCAGCAGAGCCCAGATCTCCTGCCTCCACGCCATGCGGGCTGTCGACGCGGTCTTCGGCGCTTGGAGGTCGTCTGACTGTGGAAACCATCATGCCGGCTGCGGAGCCATTCGCAGTCGAGTTGGAGCCGGAGGACGGAGTCCTGCACGCTGAACCCGGAGCATCGAAGTCCTGGATGGCGGTAGAACCCGAGATCAGGCGAGTGCTCTATTTTCCCTCTTTCATTCATTTTCTGGAGCATTATTGCCTGTCTCTCGGGGGGGGGGCGGGCCGGGTGCAGCCGTCTGCTGCGCTCGAGCCTGTCTCGCCGGGCTCTGCCGCTGCCGGTGATCCTCATCCCGGTTCCTTTTGTCCCTCTGAGCCTCTCCCCAGGGTCACCGGAGACGAACCTGCTCTGGGTGCCATCTCGGAGGTTCCGGTTCTCTGCACGGTGTTCGCCTCAGATGCTGCGCCCGGGAGTGCTGTCCCGGTCCAGCTGGGGTTCACCGGGAGTGCTGTTCCGGCCCAGCTGGGGTCCACCGGGAGTGCTGTCCCGGTCCAGCTGGGGTTCACCGGGAGTGCTGTTCCGGCCCAGTTGGGGTCCACCGGGAGTGCTGTTCCAGTCCAGCTGGGGTCCACCGGGAGTGTTTCGCCGGCCCGATCGGGGTCCACCGGGAGTGTTTCGCCGGCCAGATCGGGGTCCACCGGGAGTGCTGTGCCGGTCCGGGTAAAGGTCAGTGAGGGAGCTGGAGGATTGTGTTCACCTGACATCAGGCTGACCTCGTCCCTTGCCTCCATCATCTCACCTCCTGCCGCTGTTGGGGTTCCTCTCATCCGGGCCAGTTTCTCCCTGCCCATGTTTTCTTTAGATGTCAGGCTGACTTTGCCCCTTGCCTCCATCTCCTCTCCCCCTACTACTGTTGGGGTTTTTCTCACCTGGGTCAGTTTCCTCCTGCCTTTTCCCTCAGGGAGGAAGCTGCACCAAGACTTCTCCCTCAGCTCTCCGTGGTCTGAGGTCACGGGACGACCGCCTGGGGAGCCATCTGGCTGGTTCGGTGATCTGGGTCGGCCTCCGGAGAAACTGTGTCTCCTAGCCTGGGGCTCTGGTAGGCCGCCCAAACTGGTATTGTGGTTCCTGGTCTGGTGGAGTTCGGGTCGCTTGCCGGACAAGCTGTCACCGCCTGCCTCGCTCCACCTGTCGTTCCTGAAAGATTGACTGACTGTTCATAGCCTTGTGTTTTGTTTGCCCCTCATTATTTAATTTCATTCAGGACATCGAGGAACTTTCTGCGCTAGAGTCCTTATTGTGGTGTCATTCCAACCAAGAATTTTCCTTAGACTATTTTCTTTGTCTTACGATCCCTGTATGTATTCTTATTCTAATTTGTCCTTTAAGTAGCTTTTGCCTCACATTGCCTGGCCTTATTCAGGGTAGTTTTTGTTCATCTGCATTTATATCCTCCTCCAGACTGTTTGATTTTCTGTGTTGTGCTAATTCGTGTTTGAGGAGCTGATTTTTTTTTGTATCTTTATGCCAGTTAGCGGCCTCAGGCTTTATTTTTAGGTCTTGTGCCCGGATTGTTCCTTTATACATTCTGTTTTTGGCCGGGGTTGCATGTGTAGTCTTCTGCAACCTTATGTTCACTGAGTTCTGTAGTTTTTTTTTGGTCGTCGGGACATGAGTTTTGCATTGTCCTCGCCCTAAGTTATTGTGAACCTTTTTTTTTTTCCATGACTATGTCGCTATATTTCTGCAGTTTGTTCTCCCCACCTCCTGTGGTCACCTGCATAGGCCGTCTGGCCTCTGCAGAGGAGGGGGTGATGTTTTTTTTTGTTGTTGTTTTTGAAATTATTATTATGGTATCTGATCCTATACTGTACCTAGGTTTTTTTTCTTCCCTGCCTCCTTTTCCTTGTCCCTCACTTTCTCCCAGGTCTGGCCCCCGCCGTCCTCCCTGGTCTTCCCTCGGGGGGGGAGGGGGGGGGGTTAGCCTGCGCCAGGAGGCGCGGCTCGGGGGAGGAGTACTGTCACAACCTGAACGCCATCCTTCTCTGCGTTCAGGTTGTCCAGTGTCGCTCCTGCTCCATGGTAGTCCGTGCCGGGTCTTCCAAGGCCCGTACCTTGACAGCGCCCAGCTGATTCCCAGCTGTCTAGTTCAGCTGCACTGGGACAGCTGTCTCCTATTATCAATCATCTCCCCCACTTAAGCAAGCAGCCGAGAGTTACTCGTTGCTGCGACCTCGCTATGGAAAGACGTGCCTTGTGTTTCCACGACTGTAGCTCCTACGTCTAGCTTCAGTTCGCCGTTACCTCGGCGCTGCCCCCAAAGTAAGTGCTGCGACTCGGCGTGTGTTTTTCCCTCGCCGCCTCTCTAGCCTTTCTCCCTGGGTTGTATGTTATCCTTAGTTCTGTGTGTATTTTAGCCCCACGTGGCTCTTTACTTTGCTGTTCGTTATCTAGTGTTGTGTGTGTGTTTTAGCCCCACGTGGCTCTTTACTTTGTTATTTTGTACGTTGTGTGTTTATGTTAATAAATTACGCTAACTCACTGGTCGTCCTCGCATCTCCTTTCTGGCTCGTGAGAGCCAGGGCCTGACAAGTAGTTAAGATAAGGTAGAAACAGTGAATTGTACAGTAAGAACAATGATTTATAGTCCAAGATGTGTCTTGTCTTCCCCAGTATGCCTATACATTTTGCCAACTTGGCCCGGATGTGACTGATGTGAGGTTTCCAGCAGATTTTATTGTCTAGCGTCACCCCCAGAAATTTATTTTCCTGTACTGTTTCTATTCTGGTATCATCTATCGTTACCATTATTTCACGATTTATTTTATAATTTCTAAACAACATAATAGTTGGTTTTTTTTTTCAGATTTAGAGATAATTTATTTTTGTTGAACCACTGCGTTAACTTTTTCATTTCAGTTGTGACCACCTCTAAAACCTGCTGCAAATTCTCACCAGTGCAAAGGATATTTGTGTCATCCGCAAACAAAATAAATTTCAGAATTTTTGATACTTGGCATATGTCATTTAAGATAAGATAAGATAAGATAAGCCTTTATTAGTCCCACAACGGGGAAATTCCAGGATTGCAACAGCACAGGGATAGCAACACTCAGAGCAACAATCAGAAGGCAAGAAAAAAAAAAAAAAAAAAAGCAAGCAAGAACAGCTAATATACATATGTACATATTACTATAAATATATATATATATATATATATATATATATACACACAGACACACAGTGTAGAGCATTGTAGCTGGATGGGATAAATATATGAGTATATAAACACACAGTACGGAGCATTGCAGCTAGATGGAATAAATATGTAAATATATAAACACAGTGCGGAGCAATGTAGCTTGATGGAATAATATGTAGATATACGTATAAACACACAGTACGGAGCATTGCAGCTAGGTGGAAAAAATATGTAAATATATAAACACACAGTGCGGAGCAATGTAGCTAGATGGAATAATATGTAGATATATAAACACACAGTGCGGAGCATTGTAGCTAGATGGAATGAATATATAGATATATAAATATAAACATAAACATAAACACACCCAGTGCGGAGCATTGTAGCTAGATGGAATAAATATGTAAATGTATAAACACACACAGTGCAGAGCATTGTTGCTAGATGGGATGAAACAGCACAACCGTCTACTTAGTTATCCTACATGGTATGATTATGTGCCCATACATATTCTCACCCTCCGTAGCTACCGGTATTTTTCTAGTTGTATGCCGGAGGGGACCATTGTGTAAGTCTATTGCATCTTTTGCATTCAAAAAAACTATTAGGTTGTTACGTCTTTTTGCTATCTCTGCGAGCAGCCCTGCTTAGGTTGTACAGTCTGACAGCTGTTGGTAGGAAGGACCTGCGAAACCTCTCGGTTGTGCACCTGGGATGATGTAGTCTGCTGTTAAATGAGCTCCTCAGTGCATTCAGTATGTCCTGCATAGGGTGGAACTCGGACTCCAGCAGAGATGACAGTTTAGCCACCATCCTTCTCTCTCCTATCTCCTCCACCGGATCAAGGCGCTGCCCCAGGACAGAGCTAGCTTTCTTGATCAGTTTGTTCAGTCTCTTCCTATCGGCTGCAGTAATGCCACTGCCCCAGCAGACCACTCCAAAAGTGATGGCTGATGCCACCACCGTGTCATAGAATGTCTTCAGCAGCGCCCCTTGTACACCAAAAGACCTGAGTCTCCTCAGTAGGAACAGCCTGCGCTGTCCCTTCTTGTAGAGTGCATCAGTATTGTGTGACCAGTCTAGTTTATTGTTCAGATGAACACCCAGGTACTTGTAGGATGTCACCATCTCAATGTCTGTTCCCTGTATATTTACTGGTGCTGTGAGGGGTTGTCCTTGCCTGCGGCAGTCCACCACCAGCTCCTTAGTTTTCCTCGCGTTGATCTGGAGGCAGTTCCGATGGCACCAGTCCACGAAGTCCTGGATAAGCCCTCTGTACTCAGCTTCATCTCCATTGGAGATGAGGCCAACGATCGCAGAGTCATCAGAGAACTTCTGTAGATGGCAGTGTGTTGTGTTGTGTGAGAAGTCCGCAGTATAAAGAGTGAACAGGAAGGGAGCCAACACCGTTCCCTGGGGGGCCCCCGTGCTACTGATGATCGTGTCGGACACACAGTCCCAGGTTCTCACAAACTGAGGCCGGTTCGTGAGGTAGTCCAGGATCCATGATGACAGGTGCTGGTCCACCCCTGCGCGCAGCAGCTTGTCCTTCAGGATCATCGGTTGGATGGTGTTGAAAGCACTGGAGAAGTCAAAGAACATGATCCTCACCATTTATATACAAAATAAAGAGTTTGGGTCCCAAAACTGACCCCTGGGGCACACCACAAGTGATGTCCATGAAAGGTGATTTGTGCTCACCAATTTGTACAAATTGTTGTCTGTTACTTAAATAACTTTCCACCCAACTCAGTCCGACCCCTCTTATCCCATACCTTTCCGGTTTCCTTAGTAGTATTCTGTGGTCAATGGTGTCAAAAGCTTTCTTTAAATCTATAAATACTCCTACAGCAAACTTTTTTTTTTTAATCTATACAGCTAGTAATTTCTTCAATAAGTTCAATCAGTGCCAAAGATGTAGATTTATCTGCTCTAAAACCATACTGGCTATCTGTAAGGAGGTTGTGTTTTTCAGTGAAATCATCCAGTCTGTTAGTGAAGATTTTTTCAAGTATTTTGGGGAATTGTGAGAGTAAAGAGACTGGCCTGTAATTTGTGAAACAATGACTGTCTCCTGTTTTGTATAGAGGTATTACTTTTGCTATTTTCATTTTGTTCGCGCGAGGAGTTTGCCAACCTGGAAAGGTTGGGCACTGGAAATTTACCAGTTTGAAATGACAGGTTACAGATGTGGGTGAGTGGCTCAACAATTCCTTCAATTAATTTTTCACTATTGTCATGTCAATTTCATTCCAATCAGTTGATTTTTTGTTCTTAAATTTACTCACAGTCTCGATAATTTCCTTTTCAGTAACTGCACCCAAAAAGATTGTGTTTGGATTTCTATCTTCTATTTCATTTACAGAACCACTGTTGTTTGTTTCTGGTGTCACTATTGATTTTGCTAATTCAGGACCAACGTTTACAAAAAATTTATTGAAACCACTGACCACATCCTCCATATTATTTATCAAATTGCCATTTTCAATAAAATATTGTGGATAATTAGCATTCTTAGGTCGATTACTAATAATCCTGTTGAGTACTTGCCATATTCCTCTTAAGTTATTTTTATTACCTCCGCCAGGCCGCAGGCCGCAGGAGGTAATGTTTTTGCCCGCGTTTGTTTGTCTGTCTGTCTGTCTGTTGGTTAGCAAGATAACTCAAAAAGTTTTGGACGGATTTCGATGAAACTTTCAGGCGTTGTTGGAAATGGTACAAGGAAGAATTGATTAAATTTTGGGGATGATCCGGATCACCGTCTGGATCCAGGAATCTTTTAAATGATTCTTTAACATTGTGAGATAGGGCCATTTTCAACATGTCTGCAGGCGCAATGGAGGGCACTGGTCGTCGTGTCTGACGAACACGAACTCCGCGTTCTTCAAAGTTTTAGGCACAAAAGCACGCGGAAAACAGTGGTGGGCCGGGCCCGGCAGCGTGCCTGTGTTTCAGCTATGCTGCAAAAGCTGAGACGGCCAGCTGACCCGCGTGGGATTATTTGGCAGAAATTCCCCGGGCAGCCATAGTGGCTGCGCAAAAATGAGCTCTCTGCCGGGGAAGCTTCCAAATCCTCTTTTGGCGCGGAGCGCAACCCCAATAAAACCCATGGCAACCTGTCTACCCAATTTGCATCCGTCAGTGAAGCCCTGAGTGCTGCTTTCAGTGATCTATGAAAACGCTCGCATAACCCATTGGCCTGTGGGTTGTACACGGTTGTGCGATGAATTGCAACGGCCGCAGCCTGGGAGTTTGGAGATGGAGGAGATGGACACAACAGCAACACTTGAGTTTATTACCTCCGCCAAGGAGGTAATGCTTTTACTGGCATTTGTCTGTTTGTCTGTCTGTTTCACCAGAGGTGGTTCTTGGCCTAGAGAGGAACCCATTACATTTTGGGGATGATCTGGGAATGCATACCTCAGCCAAGGCTCTTCTCACAGTGTGTCAGCCACAAAACTCCAAAACTAATGGACAGACTTGGATGCAATTTTCACCACAAGTGGCGATACGCCTACACACAAGCCCATTACATTTTGGAGGTGATCCATGAGAAACGGAAGGAGCCTTGGCGGAGGTATGTGCTCTATGAGTGCTTTTCTAGTTATCCTCTAATATTCTGTTGTAATATTCTTTCTTACAAGTCCTCATTATATAGTAAGCTTATTTTTATATCTTTTATATTTGATCTCAGCCTCCACCGTTCTGCACTTAATGAATTGTTTATATAATGCATTCTTCTTTTTACATGCATTTATTAACCCCTTGGTGACCCAAGGAATATTTTTCTTTTGTTGTCTGTTACTGTATTGTTTTATAGGACAGTTTTTATTGTACAATGACTGAAATATTTGTAAAAATTATAATGCTTTATTTATATAATTTTCATCATAAACTATCTTCCAGTCTTGTATTAATAATTCCTTTGCCAGTAAATACATAGATTCTTCAGTTCTTATTCTTTTATATTTAATATTTTTGATATACTTTTTCTTCCTATAATCACATTGATAGACAACAAAAATCAGCAGGTGGTCACTGATATCATTCAATAAAAGCCCACTCCTGATATTATTTTCCATAATGTTTGTGAATATGTTATCTATTAGTGTGGCACTGTGTGACGTGATTCTGCTAGGTCCGGTAATTGTTGGATGTAAGCCCATACTGTACATTGTGTTGATAAATTCTTCTGTCAAACTATGTTGTTTTGAATTCATCAGATCTATATTGAAATCCCCACAGATGAACATAACTTTATGAGTTAGTTTTGCATACATTTTTTCCATCCAGTCCTTAAATAAGTCAATGTTTGATCCAGGTGTTCTATATACACAGCTCACTACTATATTCTTCACATTGTACAGACAGATTTCTATTGTAATACATTCAAATAAATCATCCACAGTTACTGACAGATTTTCAACAACCTTGTATTTCAAGCTCTTGTCAACATAAATTGCAACTCCTCCTCCTTTTTTCACTTTTCTATTTATATAATTTAATTCATAGCCATCCATGGTAAAATCCACTCCTTTCTCTTCACTGAGCCACGTCACTGATATTGCCACAATATTGAAGGGCTCTTTAAACTGATGTAAATAATCTTTAATGTTATTAAAGTTGGCATAGAGACTTCTGCTGTTGAAGTGGATCATAGAAATATTGAAATCAGATGTTGTTATGACTCGCCGCTCATCAGTGGCGCCAGCCGCGCGCACACCTGCTCCTCGTCAGCGGTGAGGTATTTAATCCACTCTGCCCTGGGCTTCGGCCTGAAGCCATCTCTCAACTTCGGCCCCTTTGCTACTACGGATCTCAACCGACTAGTGAAGATTTCTTGGGTAAGCTCCCCTTACCTCTCTCCTCTAGCCTTCCCCTGTGCACAGGTGGACATTCCCGGCGGCGGACTTCCTCACCTCGCCGTTGGCTCTACGCTGCTGCCACAGGTACCGCAGGTCGCTGTCTCCCGGGCCTCGCCCTTGTCGACGCCAGCCACCTGTCATAACCAAGTAAGCCAGCTATCATCATTATTCCCTGTATTGGTGTGGTGCCCGTTACCCTTCTCCCTCTGCTCTCTCCCACAGGGTTGTCCGGCTGTACGGCCTCCTGCTCCCGTGCCTGACGCAGACGCCACCACCAATACATTCTTACTCCACAGACACGCAGCCATACACTTCCTTGTTGCTAATAAAGCTGTTAAATCTATCCTGAGCCTGCGTGTGTGTCTCCTGAGCCGTGCATTATGTCAGTACGGCTTCAGCAGAGCGGCTCGGCGGACAGCGGGCTCGCACGCCGTCTTTCCACCCTCGAGGCTCGGGTGGATTTAATAGCTCATCAGCAACAGGTGATATTAAATCAATTAATTATCATTACTAACCGATTAGACCGCTTGGACCCCCAGCAGCCGTTCCCCTCGGCTCGTCCGGGTGGCATGGCTCCTGCGGCTCCGGTGGCCGTCCAGCCCGCTCCGGGTGCGCCAACACGGCTCACACCAATCTCCACTCCTGCTCGCTTCAGCGGTAAGCTGGGTGGAGCTCGGGGTTTTATTATGCAGTGTGAGTCCGTGTTTCTTCGCGTTCCCGGAGATTTTCCCTCAGACCATAGCAGAATTGGCTATATAGGTAATCTCCTTGAGGGTCGTGCGCTTACCTGGGCTTACGCCATTATGGTGAAGCCCAGCTACGCCACCCTCACCTATGGCCAGTTCGTGCGACAATTTCTGGAAGTGTTCGATCATTCGCGTTTGGACAGTGTCCAGGTCGACCGCCTTCTCGGACTCCAACAGGGGAGCCGATCGGCGGCCGACTACGCGATCGACTTCTGGGTTACCGCGGAGGAAGTTGGCTGGGAAGAGTGCGCGCTCTGCAGCATCTTCCTCCGCAGCCTAAATTCTGGTCTGAGGGATGAGCTGGCTGGACGGGATACCCCGGAGACGCTGGCGGAGCTGATTTCTCTCACCATCAGTTTGGATAACAGGCTGCGCGAGTGCGCCTCCGAGCGGAAGCAGCCTTCTCGCTCGCGGGGCGCCTCTGCACGTCTGCCCCAAGCTCGCCACCTGGCGTTGCCGCTGCCGGAGGTCTCCGAGGAGTCGGAACCAATGGTGACGGGCCGGACAAAGCTCCCCCTGGCGGAGAAACAGCGCCGTCGTGACCTGGGCCTCTGCATGTATTGCGGAGGTAGCCAGCACACGGTGGAGCATTGTCCGGAGAAGCCAAACGAGGTGGTCCGCGAGTCACTGTAGGGGGCCTCGCGGACGCTAATCGGTTAAATCCCCTCACACATTTGACGCTGCCCATCCGCTTCTGTCACAACCTCACTGGGCACCTCACACATGCACTCGTGGATTCAGGCGCGGAGGGTAGCTTTATTTCACAAAACCTGGCAACCCGACTGGGCATCCATTGTCACCCCCTCGACACTCCTCTCGCCCTGGTTAATCTCTCCCAAGTTTCCCTGGGAAAAGTAACTCACCAAACATCCCCCGTCCCGGTGATCATCTCTGGAAACCATCGGGAGGATATCTCCTTTTACGTCCTACCCACCTCAGTAACTCCTGTCATCCTCGGTTATCCCTGGCTCCGCCTCCACAACCCCGCCTTGGACTGGAAGACTGGGAAGGTGTCAGCGTGGAGCACTTTCTGCATGGGTACCTGCCTCCAATCCGCGGCCTGCGCCCCGTCCTCGCCTCCCACAGCTCAGGACACCGCGCCCCCGGATCTCACCCTAGTGCCCTCAGAGTTCCACGACCTGGGTGCTGTTTTCAGTAAGTCCAAGGCGATGTCTCTGCCTCCTCACCGGCCCTACGACTGCGCCATTAACATCCGCCAGGGGGCGCCCTTACCTTCAGGACGCCTCTATAGTCTGTCAGCGCCGGAGAAGGAGGCAATGAACAGCTATCTGAAGGAGTCGCTCAGTGCTGGGATCATCCGACCGTCTTCCTCTCCAGTAGATGCAGGGTTCTTCTTCGTGGGAAAGAAGGACGGATCTCTTCGTCCTTGTATCGACTATCAAGCTCTCAACGATATCACGGAGAAGGACCGGTACACCCTGCCCCTTATGGACACTGCCTTCCACTCCCTCCAGGGGGCGACCTGGTTTACTAAGCTGGATCTCCGCAGCGCTTACCACCTCGTCTGGATCCGGGAGGGAGATGAGTGGAAAACTGCCTTCCGTACCCCAAACGGTCATTTTGAATATCTCGTGATGCCGTTTGGGTTGACCAACGCTCCAGCCGTCTTTCAGCGCCTCATCAATGACGTCCTCCGGGACTTCATCGGCCTGTTTGTATTCGTCTACCTAGACGACATTCTCATCTTCTCCAGGTCCAGGGATGAACAACGGGTCCACGTGAGGCGGGTCCTGCAGAGACTGCTGGAGAACCGTCTGTACGTCAAGGCGGAAAAATGTGAATTCTACGCCAAAACAACTTCCTTCCTGTGGTTCGTCATCTCCCATGACCAGGTGCTTCCGGACCCAGTGAAGATCAAAGCGGTGGTGGATTGGCCCACACCGACTTCTTGGAAACAGGTTCAGCAATTCATCGGGTTTGCCAATTTCTACCGCCGCTTTGTCCCGAACTTTGGAGCCATCGTCGGGCCCCTGACCCGCCTCACCTCTCCTAAGACCCCGTTCCGGTGGACTGAAGAGGCCGCTTCGGCCTTCCAGGCGCTGAAGACGGAGTTCTCCTCCTCCTGGGTCCTCAGCCAGGTCGATCCCGCGCTGCAGTGCATTGTGGAGGTGGACGCTTCGGACACGGGGGTGGGGGCGGTGTTGTCCCAGCGGTCCCCAGCCAATGGAGTCAAGCGACCCTGCGCCTTCTTCTCTCGGCGCCTGTCCCCGGCGGAACGAAACTACGACGTGGGGGACAGAGAGTTTCTTGCCATCAAGCTTGCCCTTTAAGAATGGCGTCACTGGCTGGAGAGACGTTGGCCGCCCACAGCTGCGCTTTAGAGACGTCTGCAAGAGAGACATGAAGGCCCTGGAGATCAACACAGAGTGCTGGGAGGACCTTGCAACGGACCGCTCCAAATGGAGAGGCACCCTGACCAGACAGCTCAAGGCGGGTGAAGAGAGACTGACTGCTGCAGCAGATGAAAAAAGGACCCGCAGGAAGAACCGCCACAGACCCAGCAGCATGGAGACCACCCACAAGTGCGACCTGTGTGACAGGGACTGCCATTCGCGCATCGGCCTGTTCAGCCACAGGCGGTGCTGTTCCAGCAGAGTAGACGTTTAGGATTCTCTTCCATGGTCATCATAGACTGACGGAGGCCGACGACACGGGCCCCCCCAGAATCTCAGACCGAGTTTCAGTCCTCACGTTCTTTTGGCTTCAGTCTCCTCCCATATCTGCTGTAACGGGGGTTTACCGCCTCCGCAGTGCTGCTGTGCCGGCAGGGGGCTCCTGGGGGTGTGTCTGTCTGCGGGTGGGCCATGGCGAGGGGGGGAAACCTTCGACTTGCCTGTGTGGCTGTTCTGATGAATCGTTTACCTGGGGAACTCTCAATGGGGGTCTTCCACGCTGAGGGGCCCGAGCCAGCAGCACTTGCTCGTCCGCCACTACAAAGGCGGGCTTAAGTCTGTCTATACATATTTTTTCCCGATGATCCCCCAAGTATAACAAAAAATGTTTGTCCCCTGTTTCCAGCACTCTGAATGGGCCATTGTAGGGTGGGTGCAATGGAGGGCGGTGGGCATCGTGCCTGACAAACACGAACTCCGCGTTCTTCAAAGTTTTTGGCACAAAAGCGCGTGGAAAACAGCAGTGGGCCGGGCAGCATGCCTGTGTCTGCGCTATGCTGCAAACGCTGAGACGGGCAGCTGTCCTGCGTGGGATTATCTGGCAAAAATTCTCTGGGCAGCCGCAGTGGCTAAGAAAAAACAAGCTCCGCCGGGGAAGACTCCAAATCCTCTTTTGGTGTGGAACACAACCCCAATAAAACCCACAGCAACCGGTCTACCCAATGTGCATCCGTCAGCGAAGCCCTGAGCGCTGCTTTCAGTGACCTATGAAAACGCTCGCATAATCCTTTGGCCTGTGGGTTGTACGCAGTTGTGTGATGAATTGCAACACCCAGGCTGCGGGCCATCACGGACCAGAGGTTGGAAACAATCTGACGGCCCCTATTGGACGTGATGTCTGACGGGATTTCAAAACGCGCCACCCATGTTGTCAAAAAAGTGCGCGCCACGTCCGCGGACGTGGTTGCCGCCAGCGGGACTGCTTCTGGCCAGCGTGTGGTGCGGCCCACCACTGTCAGAAGGTGCGTGCACCCCTGCGATGGTGGGAGGGGGCCCACAAGGTCCACGTGAACATGGTCGAACCTCTTCGCCAGCATACGAAATGGCTCCAAAGGAGCCTTCGTGTGTCTGTGTACTTTTGCTCGTTGGGACGCTACGCAGGCTGCAGCCCACTCCTTCACTTGTTTGCGCAGGCCTGGCCACATGAACTTTGCTTCCACCATTTTGACTGATGTGCGCACTCCTGGGTGCGCCAGAGCGTGAACTGACTCAAACACACGGCGGCGCCAAGCAACCGGGACCACCAGGTGTGGGCATCCCATGGAGACGTCGCAGATTAGGGGGGGCTTGCCGTCTTGCAGTACTCTGCTTTCCAGCCCTAACCCTGTTGGTCCAGACTGGAGGGCGCACACATCCGTATTGCCAACCTGCTCTGCGGCCATGGCTGTATAATCTATCCCCACGCAGACTGGGTCCACTGCTGCGCTCGAGAGACAGTCCGCCACCACATTCAGTTTACCCGACACATGCTGAATATTGGTCGTAAACTCTGAGATTGCAGCCAGCTGTCTCTGCTGCCGGCCCAACCATGGTTCCGAAACCTTGGCCATCATGAACGTTAGCGGCTTGTGGTCCATGAACGCGGTGAAGCTGTGCCCTTCCAGCCAGAACTGGAAGTGGCGTATGGCCAGGTGGAGAGCCAGTAACTCTCTGTCGAATGCGCTGTATTTACGCTCACTGTCGCGCAAAGCCCTGCTGAAAAAAGCGAGCGGCTGCCAAGAACCGGTGACACGTTTCTCCACGACGGCCCCTATGGCCACGTCCGAGGCATCGGTAGTGAGCGCTATCCGGGTCGCCGGGTCTGGGTGCGCCAACAGTGCGGCGTTTGCCAGGGCTGCTTTAACCTCAGAGAATGCCTGCTCTCGCTCCGGAGTCCATTCGACTCTGTCCGCGGGTTTCCGTCTCTTGAGGGCGGCGTACAACGACTGCATGAGTTGAGCTGCGCGGGGGACGAACCGGTTATAAAAGTTAACCATCCCCAAAAATTCTTGCAGCGCCCTGACCGTCTGAGGCCGGGGAAAATTCACCACGGTGTGCATTTTGTTGGGCAAGGGTATTGCTCCCTTCGGTGAGACGCGGTGCCCCAAAAAATCAATCCCCCTCTCGCTGAACTGGCATTTCGCCGGGTTGATTATTAACCCGTGCTCCTCCAACCTCCGGAAAACCGTCGTGAGGTGGGTTACGTGTTCGTCCTCGGACGCACTGACCACCAGGATGTCATCCAGGTAGACGAACACAAATGGGAGATCACGCAACACCGCATCCATCGTGCTTTGCAATGTCTGTGCCGCGCCTTTTAATCTGAAGGGCATGCGTAAAAACTCAAACAAGCCAAACAGAGTTATTACTGCTGTTTTGGGTATGTCCTCCGCGCACACTGGGACCTGGTGGTAACCGCGGACCAGGTCTATTTTAGAAAAAATGTGTGCTCCGGTGAGATGAACGGAAAAATCCTGAATATGGGGAATCGGGTAGCGGTCGTGCGCTGTGGCGTTATTCAACCAACGAAATCTCCGCATGGTCGCCACGATCCCTCGGCCTTAGGGACCATGTGTAGCGGAGATACCCATGGGCTATTCGAGCGCCTGATGATGCCCAACCTTTCCAGGTTGGCAAACTCCTTGCGCGCTATGGCCAGTTTAGCTGCGTCCAAGCACCGAGGTCGTGCGATAACGGGTGGCCCAGGGGTGGTGATAAAGTGTTCCACCCCGTGTTTAGCGATGGCCGCCGAAAACGTCGGGACCGTGAGTGCTGGGAACTGAGTGAGCAGTGTGTGGAACTTACCGCCCGGAGCTGTGACGTTGGCTTGTGTTATTGGCCCGGCCCCTCGAGCTGTACAGGGGAGAGAATCAAAAGACATTGCATTAACCAGGCGCCTGTTAGCAACATCAACTAGTAACCCATGTGCACACAGAAAATCAGCTCCCAGGATTGGGAGACTCAATGCCGCTATGACAAAAGTCCACTCGTACATACGGCCGTGAAGGGATAAAGTCAGTGTCCTCTCACCAAAAGTCTTAATGTCCGAGCCGTTTACTGCTACCAGCCCGGGGCCGCTAGCTCCCACTAGCCGGTCAGTGTAGGACGGCAGGATGAGTCTCTTCTGGGCTCCGGTGTCTACGAGGAACTGTCTCCCCGAGCGCGAGTCTGTCACGTAGAGCAGCTTGTTCTCTTCACCGGCTGTCGCAGCTGCTACCGACTGCCAGCCTTGGCGTTTCCCGAGCGCTTGAATTGGCACGATGGCGTGCATCTGCGTGCGTTCTCTCCAAAGCGGTGATGGTAGAAGCAAAGCATGTCTCTCTGGCGCTTCCTGGCCTCCGCTGCTGCTACCGTTGGCGGCTCCTCGCCGTCGTGGTCGTCTGGCTGGGTTCCGATGCCACCGCGTTCACTGTGAGGGCTCTGGTGGTGAGGATGATCCGATCTGCCTCCTGGGCTAGCGCACGGTAGTCAAGCACAGCCAGCAACAGCAAATTGGCAAGAACCGCTCTCGCCTCTGTTGGGAGGTTCTAGAGGAACAGGTGGGCAAACAGAAAATGCCCATCGTCCGTGCCCATTAACGCCAACATCCTCTCCATCAGTTCGACCGCCGACCCATCTCCTAACTCGGAGCGCCTCAGGAGCCTCTCTGCTCTCTCACAGTCCGAGAGCATGTAGCGTCGGGTCAGCACGGCCTTGAGAGCCCCGTATTTGTCGTGGGCTGGAGGCTGTTGGAGCAGGCTCGCTACTTGCTGAGACATGCGAGCGTCCAGCGCTGCGACCACATAGTAATACTTGGTGTCATCTGCTGTTATTCCCCGGAGGGTGAACTGAGCCTTGGTGTGGTGGAACCAAGACCGCGGGTCGTGCAGCCAAAAGTCCGGTAGTTTGACCAAAACAGCGCATGCGTTGCTGGGTCTTCCCGCCTGGGCCGACTCCGGGGTTCTTGCCTTATGTTCCATAATTCATCAAGGGGTCACCAGTGTGGAGAGTGTAAATAACGAGACTGATTTATGCAGCAGACGATTTTATTCACTCTCACATCAGTCATACACAGAAAAAGCATGTCTCAATACACCAGGGTCTCTCCTTTTATACCAACCGCCCATCTCACATCTGCATGACATCTCACATCACAATACATTCATCCCTTCTCCCCCCACTACTTCTTCCTGCTGCCTCACCATAATCTCCATAGCTATTGTCCTCCTCTGTTTACCCTCTGCATCCAGTCTGAGATGATTAACCCAGTCTCTACAATATTACAATTATGTATTTGTTTTCAGCTTGTTGTGTGTTCCTGAAGCAGACAGCCGCTCATCTCAGGAATCTGCAGCAGCCCCCTCAACACACTTCTTCATAGATCCTGCCCCCAGACCCCAAACCAGTGAGTCTACCGGAAAAATAAGTAGACCACCAGACAAGATGATGAAGACCATCCCATATGCACAGAGGAAGCTCTGCTGTCACAGAACGTTTTAATCATTTAATTAATTAAAATAGACCATATTCAAAACTTCCCTCTGTGAAATTCTTTCCCTTCACTTACATCGACCATATTTTGGAAGCTGATCATGTGTTTGCTATTAAAACTTGTGTCACATCATCTAAAGAGTGGAAGGACAGCAGCCAACTGAAGAAAAATAATCCAAAATGGCTCAAATAAATCATATTTGGGAGGCTGTAAAGAACTCGGTCTGATTCCAGACTGTTTTGAAAAAGGCTGACATGTCTAAGAGAGAAATTAGAGCCAAAATAACCGCTGTATCTAAATATATTTAAAACACAGCAGTCCGAGATGGCAGACATTACCCCCACCATGCTGCACCCTCCGTATGATTCAGAAATGACTGCAGGACTGTCTATCTACTCCTACTCATCTGGTGCTGATACTGCAGCCAGATTGTACCAGAAACTTCTGTGTTCACAAACACTTTTTCTCATCACACACAAGTAATTTGGGAAATATTTCTAGTGTGTGTTCTGACACTTAGCACTTAAGAAACTGAATGAAAAAGGTTGTTTTGTGACCCTGACCGCTGACGTCCAAGGTCAAACTTATCATGTTATCCGTCGTCTTTAGATGAGACAACCCTCCTCTGCATAGCCTGCAGGTGTCAGTGTTGAGGTATTTAAACAGAATTTGAAACTGGATTCTTTAAAAACAAAAATGGAACTTAAAAGTTTGAAATCATTTATTTCAAAAAAGTTCTCTTTTTAATTTTTTTTCTTGCAGATTTCACATTAAACAGAGGATGCTGAAAGGTCTTTAGCTGATTGTCAAACAAACTATACCCACAAAATGTTTCAGTAGTCTTTCAAAATTCTAGACTGCTCCTCTAAATCTTTTTCAAGAAAAGTGATACACATAAGTGCACATTTTAGGGACACCAAAGGTCTGTATTTCTCTTTTACTCCAAGTAAGTCATGTATTTATTCACTCATAACACTGATCTACCTCTCATGCAACTCTGAATCTGAATTATTTTCTCCCTTTTGTGACACTTAAAATAATTGATTCAGTTTATTCCACATGCTTTTAATGTTAGTCTAACAAAGGTTGACTATTGTGACATTTCCTAACATTTCATAACTTCATAACTATATTAACGGTTCTGATGTGAAAGTCAGATTTCAGTTTTACTGTAGAATTACCATTAAAGTAACTCAGCCACTCTCGAGGGCATTTTGTGAAGGTGGGCAGTCTGGACGTCTCTGATCACAATGCCAGTTCTACGCTCCGTCAAAGCTTGCACATGATGGCACTGCTGTGTAATATGTTATGTCTGGAATCAGAGTCGGAGTCTTTCTTATGCCATGCAGCAAACTGAACTTTATTGAACAGACCCAGAACTATTCATAGTGGTGCCGCAGCCCGCCTGACATCACACCCAGGGCGGGTACAGCAAGACACACACACTCCACCTTCTACACACAACATTCCCCTCCCCCTTACAAAAGTGCAAAACACATACACACAATTCAGACTCACCCCAAGTGAGGACCCAAATCATGCACTAAGGGAAATAACGGTAAACAGTGAACAAGAATGGCCTCACACATTCACACATAACAACTAAAATCAGCGTGTTTATACAAAATACACAAAATAATTCCATATCAACACACTCACGTGCCACACTGTTTTTACATATACACATTAAAATTATTCACCTTATGCCAATGTCCACGGGAAGCCAAAGGTAAAACTGGCCTGGGGGTTCAGGGCAGCCCCACGGCATGTGCACCCTCGGCAGCCGCCTGCCCCCGGGGTCGAAGCTGACCTCCCTGGGGAGAAAGTCTCTTCTCCTCACCCTCGACCGCTTCTCTCGTTTGGACCCGCAGTGCTGCTGCCCAGCACGCAGTCCCTCCGTGCTTGTCGGTTCACCCCCGACCGCCTTTGGAACTGCTGTTGTAGCTCCAGACGATCCGGCCCACTGTGGCCAAGCTCCGGGGAAAACCAAAGTTCGCACTTCGCTGTCACTCATCGACTTGGGCACCTCGCTGTAAGGCCCAGCACCCTCGTCCAAGGTGCTTTGAGCCTCGGCACTGAGGTCCTGCCCGACCTCCGTGGCACATGGCACCTCCTCTCTGTCATCCGAGGTGCTCTGCTGTGCCGTGTCTGTGTCCGGCTGTTGCTGCTGCTTCCTGGGACTTTCAGCATCATCTTCATCGGTGTCACTCGTTGACCCATGCGCCTCATCGCTGTGCCCAGCACCGTCGTCCAAGGTACTCTGTTGCGCTGCCTCTGTGCCCGGCTGTCGCTGCTCCGACTCCAATGTGCTGAGCTTCTCGGCTGGCTTGCTGTCTTCAGTGACCAGGGGCTCCCCCACTCGTGGCCCCGGTTCCACCTTGAAGTCTAGCTGGTAGCTGAATTTTGGCGCGCATCTAGCTTCGTGGCTAACTTCCCCATAGTCACTGACTGAGTTGCTAGCTTCCCCAAGCTAGCTAGCTTAGCTTCTTTTGGCACCAACAGCTCCATTACCCGCAGTTTCGTGGTCCTCGTATGTTTGGCAAAATATCTGGCCAACCGCCCGATAGCACCTGCACAAGACTTTGTTTCTCCTAACATACAGAAAATTTTCCGACCTTCTATGCCGAGATGGTGGGCCAGAAGTGCTCTTCTTCGTACTCTGTTGAGTCAACTTAGGCCTAGCGCCGCGATATAACCCTCGAACATGGCCACCCAGCTCAGCCACAGGATCACTGGCTCTCCTGGATATTCTAGAAATGGTGATGATGGTGAAGGTAGCCCATACACCCCCACAGTATCTCCTTGTCACCAAAATGTTATGTCTGAAATCAGAGTCCAGAGTCTTTCTTATGCCATGCAGCAAACTGAACTTTATTGAACACACCCAGAACTATTTATAGCGGTGCCGCAGCCCGCCTGACGTCACACCCAGGGCGGGTACAGCAAGACACACACACTTCACCTTCTACACACAACATAATAATACTGCATTTTTGTGACCGGCCCAAGGAGCACCAGTGTTACAGCGATATCATTATGTCTCGGTGAAACTGAGAGGCATACGGTAGTCAGTCAGTGCATCTGTTTGTGGCTCTGTGTATCTGTCCGCCACTCTGTTTCAGCTCATCTGGTCAAAACTAAGTGGAACTAAACCCTTGTATTACTGTATCTGTCAGGAACTGAGCTGGCTTGGTTTTCCCTGGCTCGGTCCTGGTCTCTCTGTGGGTCATGGGGCTGTTGTGCATGCATGTTTAGTATGTATTTCCAGTGTGTACGGTGCCCATAGCCACTGCTTTGGGGGCGGCAGTTGTGTGTCTGCTGACAGTCTGCCGGTCTGACAACACCCCCCTCACTGATCACCATCATCTGTTCCCAGCCCCGTTGATCATCTTTCCCGGGCCTCGCCCAGGTGCCTCCTATCGACCATCCCCAGCAGTGTGTGTACTTTAGGAGCCTTTTTCCAGTCACGCATTGCTGGGGCATTGCACTAGACATGCGGTCGTCAGTCGCCGCATGATAGT
The DNA here is from genome assembly GCA_020510985.1 of Pholidichthys leucotaenia. Classification (NCBI taxonomy): domain Eukaryota; kingdom Metazoa; phylum Chordata; class Actinopteri; order Cichliformes; family Pholidichthyidae; genus Pholidichthys; species Pholidichthys leucotaenia. Next base: position 423,892,239 of record CM035838.1, read on the forward strand.
CAAAGTCATTAACGGACTGTTTCTCTTGATGCTTTTTTGGACTACTCGGACCGCTCCAGTCTTGTGAGTAATTCTGTGTGTGTGTGTGTTACCAGGTATCCTCAATTGTGACTGTTGAGCGTCCTGGAGGACTCCTTAAGCTCTTGTGAAATATTTGCACTGAAACTGTTTGCCACTTGTGGTGATTAATAAATATGTGTGTGGTGTACACCCACCGAGTAAATCCTCATCCTTTCACCCCTCCTTCGTGCGCTTTTCCACAGCGCACGGGAAGATTATGACAGTATCGCCATATTTTCTCGACTTTTAACTTGCCAGAATTTTGAAATCCCGTTTTGTTTTTGAAATAAACACAAAAATAGCTCACCTTAACCATCAATGGAACAGCTTTGCATGCGCCCGGAAACTCCCTCCAGAGGAAAGTACTCGGTACTCAGCAATCCGCCAATACTGGGTGAACAAATGTCCGTCTTTTTGCCCGTCTGTTTTCTTCCTCTGCCACTAAATAGCAAAAGCTCCTTGATTGTCGATAGTTGCGTTCCGATCACCCAATAGTGTACTTTTTTTTTTCGTGGTTCGCTGCTACGCTTAACCTGAAGCGTTTGCTAGGCTAATGCTATAGCTAATGCCATAGCTAGTCGTAGCACCTAGCATCTACACAGAGAAGCGACTCTGTCCCCGGTGATTGGGGCTCGCCGGAGGAACAAACCGAGGCAGCAGTTGGACGGGAGCCGGATCGGAGTTCAACTGCAGCGGTGGTGGGAGACGGGGACCAGTGGAGGACCACCGGGGCCCCAGCCGGAGTCGGAGCCCAGTTGCAGTGGCGGGGCTCAGCGGAGGAACTACTGAGGCAGACGGTGGTAGGTGGTGGGGCTCAGCGGAGGATCTACCGGGACCCCAGCTGGACAGAAGCAGGATCGGAGCTCAGCTACAGCGGCGGTGGGCGGCGGGACTCAGTGGAGGAGCTTCCGGTACCCCGGCTGGACAGGAGCTCGGTTACGGTGGCGGTAAGCAGCGGGACTAACAGTGGAGGGGGCTAGCTGAGGCCCAGCTGGATTCGAGGTCGGTCGGATCGGATACCGGCGACACCAGCAGAGATTGTTTTTACTATCAACAGGTCAGTAAAAATGCCACCAAAGAAGGAGGAAATGGAAGAGATCAAAAAATCTCTGAACTTCTTGTCAGAAGAACTGCCCAAAGTGGTTAGTCAGCAGGCTAAAATAATAGGGCTAATGGAAGAAGTCCGAGAATTAAAATTAACAATTAAGGAAAAAGACAAAAAAAATTGCAGACTTGGAGCGACGCGTCGAGGATCTTGAACAATATTCTCGTATGGATGATTTAATTAAAATTGGACTAGACATTAAATATCAATCATATGCTCATGCTACAGCAGGATTGAGAGGAGAGGAGGCTCCCCTGAGTGAATCAGTCTCCCTGGAAAACCAGGTGCTTCAGTTCCTTGATAGTAGAAATATAAAGGTCGAAGCAAATGCAATTTCAGCCTGTCATGCTTTACCCAGAAAAGATAATAAAACAAAGAAATCAATTGTGATGCACTTTGTGAACAGAAGGGTAAAGAATGACATACTGAGGCAGGCCAGAAAGCTACGGGAACAGAAGTTTACCTAAATGAACATCTAACAAAAACTAATGCTGAAATAGCACAGCAAGCACGGATGCTGAAAAGACAAAATAAGATACAGGCAACATGGACAAGAAATTGTAGAGTTTGGATCAAACTAAATGGAACACCTGAGGAAGCAAAGAGTATAATGATCAGGGATGTTACTGACTTAAATAAATACAGATGAACACTGATTAAGAAAATTAAGAGACTATAAAAATCCATATCCACACACACGGCAAGAATAGTTCTTTTGACATACCATGTCAATGTACTTTAAAAAAAAATAAACAAAACAAACAAAAAGACTTATGACTGACTTGAGTAGACATCAATTATCCCCAGTTGGAGGAAGTCATTTGACACAGAGTGAGGAAATTCATACTCTGAAAATATGCCATTATGCTGAGCATAAACTACAAGAGATGGAGAATGATATTGATCCTGATAACCACTTTTTCAATAATATTCATAATCATATTCATAATAATAAAAACCTAATTTGGTTCGAGAAATACCCATTACAGCACCTACAGGTGATACAATAAGCAAAAACACTGCTATAAAAGACTCCATTTTCATGAAGAACACAGACGAGAGAGAGGTCATTGAAACTGTTAAATCGTTTAAAAGTAAAACATCTACGGACTGTGATGGTATTGACATGCTCTTAGTCAAAACTATTATTGAATGCTTAGTGAAACCACTGACGTATATCTGTAACCTGTCTCTCCAAACAGGTATATTTCCCAATGCAATGAAAATAGCTAAAGTAATTCCGATATACAAGACGGGTGACAGAGGGGAATTCTCAAACTATAGACCAATTTCACTATTGCCGCAATTTTCCAAGATACTTGAAAAAATATTCTATGAGAGAATTGACAACTTCATACTGAAGAATAATTTATTGTGTGAGCAGCAATATGGGTTCAGACACAAGAGGACAACTACATTTGCTCTAATGGAATTTATAGAAAAAATATCAACTGCCGTTGAAAATAAAGAGTATTCAGTTGGGGTATTCCTGGATCGTAGAAAAGCATTTGATACAGTGGATCATAATTTATTATTAAAGAAACTACAAAATTGTGGTATTAGGGGGGTAGCACTGTCCTGGTTATGTAGTTACTTAAAGAACAGATATCAGTATGTATGTGTTGGTAACAAAAACTCACAGTTACTGAAGGTTACTTGTGGAGTCCCACAGGGTTCAGTTTTGGGGCCATTGTTATTCAATATGTATATAAATGATATATGTAAAGTTTCAGAAAAAATGGATTTAATATTGTTTGCTGATGACACTAATCTATTATGCAGTGGAAGCAACTTGGAAGCAATTTCCAACACTTTGTGTTGTTTTCCAACACAAAAGTGTTGGAAAACAACACTTTTGGATACACTCGGAAAAGAATTAGGAAAGCTTTTAACGCTCAATTTACGTAAGTAAGACAAAATTTATAGTTTTTAACAACCATCACAACAACTTAGTATCTAAACTCAGTGTAAATGGTGTAGAGATTGAAAGGGTATCCGAAACTAAATTTCTTGGTGTAATAATTGATAATAAACTGTGTTGGAAGTCACATATCAATTATATTAAAGGTAAAATATCCAAATCAATTGCAATACTACACAGAGCGAAATATTTGCTGAATCAACCCACATTATATACCTTGCATCATTCATTAATACTCCCATACATGACATATTGTACTGAAGTATGGGGAAATACATATAAAACAAACATATATCCAGTCTTTATGCTTCAGAAGAGAGCTATTAGAATAATAAACAAAACTGCTTACAGGGAACCAACAAACCCACTTTTTCTTAAATTAAAAGCTCTCAAGTTGAAAGATCTGGTTGACTTTAAAACTGCAGTAATAATGTCTAAAGTGAAGAATCTATCACTGCCCGTGTAACGGATGCCAACTAGTGCTGTTCGGCGTAGAACGTTAGTAAACCTCCCTCCCAAAGCCTCATACAGTATCGGTAGCGCTGAGCTACCGGTCGGACCTTTAGCTCAGCGCGATCGTGCTGTGTCTCCCATGCTCGAACTGTGTTAGTTGACTGAGAGGTCGCGGGTTCGTGTCCCGTGTGGGGCGAACTGTGCAGGATGATCTCTGTCACACTGGTGCCGTGAACCCGGCATGGGAGTGAGGTTTAAGGGGGAGAGTGTAACGGATGCCAACTAGTGCTGTTCGGCGTAGAACGTTAGTAAACCTCCCTCCCAAAGCCTCATACAGTATCGGTAGCGCTGAGCTACCGGTCGGACCTTTAGCTCAGCGCGATCGTGCTGTGTCTCCCATGCTCGAACTGTGTTAGTTGACTGAGAGGTCGCGGGTTCGTGTCCCGTGTGGGGCGAACTGTGCAGGATGATCTCTGTCACACTGGTGCCGTGAACCCGGCATGGGAGTGAGGTTTAAGGGGGAGAGTGTAACGGATGCCAACTAGTGCTGTTCGGCGTAGAACGTTAGTAAACCTCCCTCCCAAAGCCTCATACAGTATCGGTAGCGCTGAGCTACCGGTCGGACTTTTAGCTCAGCGCGATCGTGCTGTGTCTCCCATGCTCGAACTGTGTTAGTTGACTGAGAGGTCGCGGGTTCGTGTCCCGTGTGGGGCGAACTGTGCAGGATGATCTCTGTCACACCCGCAAATATCCAAAAGCTGTTCCAAATAAGGGAGAAACAATATCATTTCAGAGGAACATGTATATTTCAAAAACCTTCAGTGAGAACTACCACCAAGCAACATTGTGTCTCAGTGCAAGGAGTCAGATTATGGAACGATTTTGGACCTGAATTAAAATCATGTACAACGCTTGGACAATTTAAACAAAAACTAAAGGAAGAAATACTCCAAACATATATACAAGATGACATGTAAAATCACATAACTAACTAACTAACTAACTAACCTGCACTTATATAGCGCTTTTCTAGTCACAAAGACCACTCAAAGCGCTTTCATTAATACTAACCCTCTATTCTAAGGGCCTATAGGAAACAGATATCTAGGGACAATTTAGAACAGCCAATTAACCTAACATGCATGTTTTTGGCATGTGGGAGGAAACCGGAGAAATCCCGGAGTAAACCCACGCAACACGGGGAGAACATGCAAACTCCACACAGATCACTGTTGGTCGGGGGCTGTCATAAGGACTGTCATATCCAGTCTGCGTTGTGTTGTTGCTTAGTTTTTTTTGTCACATTTTGTCTTAGCTTTGTTCTGAATTGTAGTCGCTCTTGTTTTGTTTTTCTTTTGAATTCTTGGATGGAATATGGGTGGGCAATATAAGCTGCGGCTTCAGCCATCACCCATTTTGGATAACTTATGTTGAACTGTATAATCAGAGGAGTTATTGTCTAATTTGACCTTGTTGGATTTTCTTTCTCCCTTTGTTGTTATTTTTATATTACTCCGAAGTGGACTGCACAAGGTATTCCGCCATATTAAGTGAGATTCCAAACTGAAGGGAGCAAACAGTCTTCAGTTCAAAGGGAACTGAGCAGGGAAGAAGTGAACAATGGTACATAACTTTACTGGAAGTTGACAAGAAGATTACTTATAAGCCATTGCACCTCAAATAGGAGTAAAACAAACTATTGTTGCTAACATTATTAACAAGCTATATTGACGTTGGTTATTGTTTATATCAACTGATATAAAAATATACTTGTATTAATATTTTATTTAAGAAATATAAATTATCCACCATAGTATCAGTACGTGTCCATGGTTGCCGTGGTACCGCTCAGAGGAAGGAGCCGACGGTTACAGGGTGTTTCAAATGGAGAAATTTTGTGAAGGGCAGTTAACTTCACTGATATTCCCTGAGGACGGAGCAGGGAGTAGGGAATACAGTTGAAGTACGCTGTGGATCGGAACATAGCTATTGTATTCATGTACCTCCATCGCTTCCACCATTTAAAACGACTGCCACTGTGCTCTTCTTCTGTGTTTGGAATGCAGCTGTTCAAATCAGTTTGGTGGATCTTGGCTGCCACCAACAGCACGGGCACGTGAACTGCAGATCATTTTCACTGCTCATGCGTGTACTCCAAGACTACTAGATGGATTTGGATGAAATTTTTTGCCAGAGGTGGTCCTTGGGCTACAGAGGATCCCATAACATTTTGGTGATGATCCGGGAGTGCATACCTCTGCCAAGGCTCTGGCAGCAAGGCATCAGCACCTTGGTGCTTTCATTTGATCAACATTGATATGTGGAATCTATTAAGTTGAGGGGTTATCGTATGGATGTGGCTTTTCAAAAAAAGTGGGAGTGACAAAAAATGTATATGTATATTGTTAAAAAATACAGTTCTGAATTTGAAGCACACTGGGGGAAAATAAAGCTAATGTCTTCCAAGTTTCTTCTGCAAATTTACCCTGTTTTGTTATTAACCAAAAATACTTTGGGGCTACAATCAGAGAGCTCCATAAGTGATCAGAGTTCTGCAACAAAGAGCCTCCCACATTGGCTGATAACAGAGCCGTTTCTGGCTGTAACACAGAGTATGCAAATGCCACGGCGACCCACAGCAGCTAGGAATTAAAATTACCTTCAACTTTTTTCTCCCGACTTAACTTAAACCGCAGTTTTTTCCATCTCAAACTGACTTTTTTCATGTAAAGTTGCAACATTTTTTCTCATAAGCTTTCAACTTTGTTGTAAATATGTGACATTGTAGAAAATGTGCTCGAATGATGAGGCTGAGTTTAATTCGTAAACCAGCTTTATTGACAGAACACATCGTCTAGCATTCTCAAAGCAGGAAAGAGGAAGAATCATATCTCATCACCCTTTTATATGTTTCCAGCATCAGAATTCAAGTCACATGGTGTTTTCAGTAAACATACAGTCACAAAGGATCCCTTTGAATCTTCACCATTGTCTCTCATTTCCTGATGAACCGAAAATCTCTCCGGGGCATCTTCTGTGGGACAAAGAGACAAATCTCACACCTCCTTGTTATCTTCTGCAGATCCGAGTCCTTTGTCCTTGCAGACGTGACACCCTCAATACACATGCAGTCATGTCTCTGTGGAAAAGTGAGCCCACAATGTGTGTCGCCCACACTACCCCCCCCCCCCCAAACGTCTAGTAAGGGCAAAACCTGCATGGCATAAAAAAAAAAAAAAGAAAAACACAAAACACTCCATATATCGCTAATCAATCCACCAACTGCCTAGGTTTTAACTTTCTGCCGAATCTGCTGCAACCTGGCTTGGCTGCACCTGCAACATCTCTCTGCACCTGTGGATTAAAGCTGTTAGCACCTTTCTGTGCAGATTCTGGAGAATGTCCTTTCGGCGGCCTGCCACGGCGGGGGGGCCTCGCGAGCTGCACTTCCTCATCAGCCAAAACAAAAGCGGGTTTGAGCCTGTTTATGCAAATCAACTCCCTTCTGCCCCCTAAATCTAGCAGAAATTGCTTCTGCCCGGTCTCCAGCACTCTGAACGGTCCGTCATAAAACGGTCGCAAACTTGGACGCTGAGCATCATGTTTAACAAAAACAAACTCTGCATTTTTTAAAGCCTTTGGCACATAAACGTGTGGTAAACTGTGATGGACCGGGCCAGGGAGCGTGTTTGCTCCTGAGTCGCTCTGCCACGGCTGAGCAGGGGGGCCATTTGGTGCGGGATTATCGGGGAGGAATTCCCCCGGCAAACGGAGCGGTTGTGCAAAAACTAATTCAGCCGGGGAAGCATGTAAATCTTCCTTAGGTGCAGAACGCAACCCCAATAAAACCCATGGAAGTTTGTCCACCCAATTTGTATCCGTCAGTGACGCTCTGAGGGCTGCTTTCAATGACCTGTGAAAGCGTTTGTATAAACCATTAGCCTGGGGGTTATACACAGTAGTGCGATGAATCTTCACCCCCAAGCTGCGGGCCATCGATGACCATAGTTCGGAAATAAATTGGGGACCCCTGTCGGACGTTATGTCCGACGGTACACCGAAACGCGCAACCCACGCTGCTAAAAATGCTCGCGCAACTTCTTCTACTGTGGTTGATGTCAGAGGAATCGCCTCTGGCCAATGCGTGGTGCGATCCACCATCGTCAAAAGATGTGTGTGCCCGTGTGATAATGGGAGCGGGCCCACCAAGTCAACATGCACGTGATCAAAACGCTTAGCGGGGATGTGAAAAGGTTCCAACGGGGCCTTAGTGTGTCTGTGTATTTTGGCTCGCTGACACGCTACGCAGGCTGCCACCCATTCTTTGACCTGTTTGCGCAACCCGGGCCAAACAAATTTCTCCCCCACCAACTTAATCGATGCAAGCACCCCCGGGTGCGCGAGAGAATGGACCGAGTCAAAAACGCGGCGACGCCACGCGGCTGGCACCACGGGGCGGGGCCGTCCCGTGGAGACATCGCAGATTAGTGGGGGCATACCACTTTGTTGCTCCCTGTGCTCCAGCCTTAACCCTGTTGGTCCAGACTGGAGCGCGCGCACGTCCGCGTCGTTAACCTGCTCTGCAGCCATGGCTGCATAATCTAACCCAACACAGACCGGGGCTGCGCGCGCTCCCGCGTCGCTGCCCGGGCCCGCGGCCACGGCTACAGAGTCTGCCCCTATGGGGCTTGGTGGTGCTACAGCGCGCGAGAGGCAATCTGCCACAACATTGTGTTTACCCGCGACATGCTGAATATCAGTAGTGAACTCCGATATTGCGGCTAGTTGCCTTTGTTGTCGGCCTGACCAGGGTTCTGAAATTTTGGCCATCGCAAATGTTAGCGGTTTATGATCCACAAACGCGGTGACATGTCACCCCTCTAACCAGAACTGAAAGTGACGGATGGCCAAGTGTAGGGCCAAAAGCTCCCTGTCAAACGCACTGTATTTACGCTCACTATCGCGCAAAGTCCTGCTGAAAAACGCGAGGGGTTGCCAGGTACCTGCCACAAACTGTTCAACTACCGCCCTCACCGCTACATCGGAAGCGTCAGTGGTGAGCGCCATGCGGGCCGTTGGAACTGGGTGCGCTAACAAAACTGCGTTTGCCAGGGCTGTTTTGACCTGGACAAAAGCGCGCTCCCGCTCCGGAGACCATTCAACTTTATTTGCGGGCTTTTGTTTTTTTAACGCGGTGTACAATGGCTGCATGAGCCGTGCTGCACTTGGGAGGAACCGGTTGTAAAAATTAACTATCTCTAGAAACTCCTGAAGCGCCTTGACCGTTTGAGGTTGCGGAAAATCCGTTATGGCACGCACTTTATTTGGAAGAGGAACCGCTCCTTCTGCCGAAACGCGATGTCCCAAAAAATCAATCTGCGCCACCCCAAACTGGCACTTCGCTGGGTTAACTATTAACCCGTGCTCTGCCAGCCTCCGAAAAACTGCTGTGAGGTGTTTTTCGTGCTCGCCCTCGGACGCGCTGGCTACCAAAATATCGTCCAAATAAACGAACATGAAAGGAAGGTCGCGTAAAACTGCATCCATCATGCGTTGGAAAGTCTGCGCGGCCCCCTTGAGGCCAAAAGGCATGCGCAAAAACTCAAAAAGGCTGAAAGGAGTTATGACCGCTGTTTTGGGTACATCTTGTGCGCGCACTGGAACCTGGTGGTAACCGCGCACCAAGTCTATTTTAGAAAAAATGCGCACCCCCGCCAAATGAACAGAAAAATCCTGAAAGTGCAGAATCGGGTAGCGGTCATGAGCTGAAACGTTGTTCAACCTGCGGAAATCGCCGCAAGGTCGCCACGAGCCGTCAGCCTTTGGGACCATGTGTAACGGCGAAGCCCAAGCGCTCTTGGAGCGTCTAACAATGCCCAGTTTTTCCAGATTAGTGAACTCCTCGCGCGCGATAGCCAGTTTAGCTGGGTCCAAGCGCCGAGCTTTTGCAAAAACGGGAGGGCCGGTGGTGGTTATGAAATGCTCCACCCCATGTTTAGCCACCGTTGCCGAAAACGTGGGGACTGTGAGTGCTGGGAACTGAGCAAGCAATGTGTGAAACTTACCACCCGCAGCTGAGACGCTGGCATGCGCAGTCGGCGGGGCCACCCGAGCTGTGCAGGGAATAGAATGAAAGGACAGTGCATTAATCAGACGTCTATTAGCAAGGTCGACCAATAAACCATGTGAGCACAAAAAATCAGCCCCTAACATGTTGAAACTGACTGCTGCTACAATAAATGTCCAGCAGCTCAACCAGACTCATGTCAATCATCACTGTTTTCTTCCTGCATTACCGACTGCACTATATGGTTCTCCACATTATCTGCTGCTCGCTAATATATTTTAACTGCTGACCAGCATTACTCTCTTATTCTACACTTTATTGCATGTATAGTTTATTTCTTTTATTTTATCATGTTTAATGTTGCAGCATTGCACCGAGACAAATTCCTAGTTTGTGTACTACATGAACAATGGCAATAAATCTGATTCTGATTCTGATTCTGAAATGTCCACTCAAATGAACGGCCCTGTAAGGACAGAAGCATGGTCCTCTCACCGAACGTTTTAATCGCGGAGCCGTTCGCTGCTGACACTGACACCCAGGGAGCTTTAGACGGCATCAGCCGTTCCGTGTAGGTGGGTGTGACGAAACTCAGCTGAGAGCCCGTGTCCACGAGGAACTGTTTCCCCGAGCGTGCATCCGTCAGGTAAAGCAGCTTGTTCTTGTTGCCGAGGGTCGCAGCTGCTACCGGCCCTCGGTCTTGGCGTTTCCCTGGCGCTTGAAGTTGCACGGTGGGACGCACCTGTGCGCTCTCTCTGCAAAACGGCGGTGGTAGAAACACGGGCCGTCCTCCGCTCCGCGTCGTCTGGCCCCCATCGCCGCCGTCGTTGGTGCGTCTGGCGCTGCGGCCGCTGGACCTGCGCTGTCTCCGGACGCCGTTCCTGGACTAGCAGCCGCGGCCGAAACCGCGTTCCGCTTGTGGGCGTCGACCAGCCGCTGCGCCTCTTTGCTCCACCCATGGTAGTCTCGCCTGGCCAATCGGGGCGACTCTGCCAGGGCCACTCTCACTGCTGGCAGCAGGGTCCGAAGGAAAAGGTGGGCGAACATGAATTCGCCATCCTCAGAGTCTTTGAGCCTCAGCATCTTCACCATCAGGTCCGCAGGTCTATCGTTTTCTGACTCTGTCAACGTCAGGAGCCCCTCTGCTCGTTGTTGGACTGAAGGGGTGAAATGGCTGATCAGCGTGTCCTTTAATGCACTGTACTTGTCGCTGTCTGGCGGATGATTAACCAAATCCTCCACTCTCTGGACCGTGTTGCTGTCCAGCTTCGCTACCACATGGTAGAATTTTGTGTCGTCGTTGGAGATTCTCCGGAGGTTGAACTGCGCCTCGACTGCGCTAAACCATGAGCGCGGGCTGTGCTGCCAGAAATCGGGCAGCTGGATCGTGGCGGCGGCCATCAGGCTGGCTTCCGCCGAGCCCCGCTCGGGAGAATTCTGTCTGCTCATTTCTCGTCGTAGGTCACCAGTGTAGAAGATGTGCTCGAATGATGAGGCTGAGTTTAATTCGTAAACCAGCTTTATTGACAGAACACATCGTCTAGCATTCTCAAAGCAGGAAACAGGAAGAATCATATCTCATCACCCTTTTATATGTTTCCAGCATCAGAATTCAAGTCACATGGTGTTTTCAGTAAACATACAGTCACAAAGCATCCCTTTGAATCTTCACCATTGTCTCTCATTTCTTGATGAACCGGAAATCTCTCCGGGGCATCTTCTGTGGGACAAAGGGACAAATCTCACACCTCCTTGTTATCTTCTGCAGATCCGAGTCCTTTGTCCTTGCAGACGTGACACCCTCAATACACATGCAGTCATGTCTCTGTGGAAAAGTGAGCCCATAATGTGTGTCGCCCACAACATATACATTTAAAACTTTGTCATATATTTGCAACTCTTTTCCTCATAAATTAGACTGATAAATTTGCAGTGTTCATGGATACGGGATACATTTTTATTCTATTGAATTTTTTGTCTGTTCATCTAGACAGTGGCCCAAGTTTGTTTTTTTCCCCAAACACAATCTTGAAAAGGGCCCCCAAAAAGCTAGAAACAGCCGTGGATTTCACACAGTAGCTATTTCTGATTTCTTTTGCTTTTTTAAACAACAATCTGTCATATTCAGGGTTGTTTTCAACCCCGTCCATGACCTGTGGCTGTAAGTTTTTGATTATTGTTTATACGGCGTCACTCAAACAACAAACCCTGGATCAACCCTGAGATAAAAACACTTCTGAGAGAGAGGAAGAGGATCTTCAGGTCAGGGAACAGGGAGATGCTGAAGTCCGTACAGAGGGAGCTGAGGAGAAAGATCAGAGAAGGCAAGGACAGCTTCAGGAAGAAGATGGAGGACAAGCTGCAACAGAGCGACATCAGCGGGGTCTGGAGAAACCTCAAAACCATCTCGGGGCTCCAGAATACCTCCCCCCAGGCCACAGGGGGCAGGGAGTGGGCGAACAACCTGAATCTGTTTTTCAATAGATTTGACCAACCGCCCTCCCCCCTGACTGCACAACAACCACTGCTGCCTCTAAAGAAATCAAGTCCTGCTGCCCACTCCCCACTCCACCAACACCCCCCCACTCCCAACACACAGCCCCCCATCCTGACCCTGACCAGGACCCAGGTGAGGACGGAGCTGAGGAAGATCAAGGCGAGGAAGGCGCCGGGACCGGACGGCATCAGCGCAAAGCTCCTCAAGTCCTGTGCAGACCAGCTGTGTGGGATTGTGACGTATATCTTCAACATGAGCCTGAAACTGGGGAGGGTACCACAGCTGTGGAAAACATCTTGTGTGGTACCTGTACCAAAAACTTCCCACCCCAAAGACCTGAACAGCTACAGACCGGTGGCCTTGACGTCCCACTTGATGAAGACCCTGGAGAGACTGCTCCTTGCTCACCTCCGCCCCCTGGTGGAACCAGCGATGGATCCACTCCAGTTCGCCTACCAGCATGGCATTGGGGTGGAGGATGCGGTGATCTTCCTCCTTCACCGTTCTCTGTCCCACCTGGAGAAGCCCGGGAATATGGTGAGGATCATGTTCTTTGACTTCTCCAGTGCTTTCAACACCATCCAACCGATGATCCTGAAGGACAAGCTGCTGCGCGCAGGGGTGGACCAGCACCTGTCATCATGGATCCTGGACTACCTCACGAACCGGCCTCAGTTTGTGAGAACCCGGGACTGTGTGTCCGACACGATCATCAGTAGCACGGGGGCCCCCCAGGGAACGGTGCTGGCTCCCTTCCTGTTCACTCTTTATACTGCGGACTTCTCACACAACACAACACACTGCCATCTACAGAAGTTCTCTGATGACTCTGCGATCGTTGGCCTCATCTCCAATGGAGATGAAGCTGAGTACAGAGGGCTTATCCAGGACTTCGTGGACTGGTGCCATCGGAACTGCCTCCAGATCAACGCGAGGAAAACTAAGGAGCTGGTGGTGGACTGCCGCAGGCATGGGCAGCCCCTCACAGTACCAGTAAATATACAGGGAACAGACATCGAGATGGTGACATCCTATAAGTACCTGGGTATTCATCTGAACAATAAACTAGACTGGTCACACAATACTGATGCACTCTACAAGAAGGGACAGCGCAGGCTGTTCCTGCTGAGGAGACTCAGGTCTTTTGGTGTACAAGGGGCGCTGCTGAAGTCATTCTATGACACGGTGGTGGCATCAGCCATCACTTTTGGAGTGGTCTGCTGGGGCAGTGGCATTACTGCAGCCGATAGGAAGAGACTGAACAAACTGATTAAGAAAGGTAGCTCTGTCCTGGGGCAGCGCCTTGATCCGATGGAGGAGATAGGAGAGAGAAGGACGGTGGCTAAACTGTCATCTCTGCTGGAGTCCGAGTTCCACCCTATGCAGGACATACTGAATGCACTGAGGAGCTCATTTAGCAGCAGACTACATCATCCCAGGTGCACAACCGAGAGGTTTCGTAGGTCCTTCCTACCAACGGCTGTCAGACTGTACAACCTAAGCAGGGCTGCTCGCAGAGATAGCAAAAAGACGTAACAAACTAGTAGTTTTTTGAATGCAAAAGATGCAATAGACTTACACAATGGTCCTCTCCGGCATACAACTAGGAACTTACCGGTCGCTATGGAGGGTGAGAATATGTATGGGCACATAATCATACCATGTAGGATAACTAAGTAGACGGTTATGCTGTTTCATTCCATCTAGCAACAATGCTCTGCACTGTGTGTGTTTATATATTTACATATTTATTCCATCTAGCTACAATGCTCAGCACTGGGTGTGTTTATATATTTATATATCTACATATTATTCCATCTAGCTACATTGCTCCGCACTGTGTGTGTTTATATACTTGCATATTTATTCCACCTAGCTGCAATGCTCCGTACTGTGGGTGTTTATATATTTACATATTTATTCCATCTAGCTACAATGCTCTGCACTGTGTGTTCATATATTCATATATTTATTCCATCCAGCTACAATGCTCTGCACTGTGTGTCTGTGTGTGTGTGTATATATATATATTTTATAGTAATACGTACATATGTATATTAGCTGCTCTTGCTTGCTTGTTTTTTTCTTGCCTTCTGATTGTTGCTCTGAGTGTTGCTATCCCTGTGCTGTTGCAATCCTGGAATTTCCCCGTTGTGGGACTAATAAAGGCTTATCTTATCTTATCTTATCTTATTAATTCCAGCTGGCAGATTGAGGCTTGCTCTCTGCCAGTCCTACAGCCACGCCTCTTCCTCACCAGACATTCACCGGCTGTATGGTCTCACCACATGCACACACACACGCACGCACGCACGCGCACTCATACATGCATACGCATACATTTCCATTTAATCATGCACTGGCTTGCCACATGGCTGTGTCCACTTGCCTTCGTTAGTGTATGGTGTACTTGTGGGAAGGCAGTGTGATCAGTCAGTGTGGCAGCTTAAGTCAACATTGGACTTCCTGGCTCACTGAGTATTGGCTCCTTTCCTTTTGGACTTCACCATGTTGTACTTCAGAGCCTTCCCGCTCCAACATAATTGTAAGTCTTCTTTTTGTGCCTTTCCTCTCCGCTCCTGCCAGCCTGGAGAACATTAGGCGTCTCATCCGAGCCAACAAAGTTTGTAGCCGGTTGTCTCATCTCTCCTTTACTGTGACTGTTATTTGGATATTGTGTATATTTTTCCCATTGTTAATAAACACGCTACATTACTGCACGTTGGGCTCACATCAATTTATATGTTCGCTGCGAGATTACGCAGCAGACATGACAGTAAGCTGCCACCACAAAGAGCCCAAGCAGTAAGTAGCGTGTACGTTCATTTTTTGTGTGTTTTTCCTACCTGTTACTGGAGTCATGATGGATCACTGGAGCAACGCGGAGCTGCACGGACTGGCCCGTCTGGAGGATGCCTTCTCCCGGATAAAAGGGCAGTATTCTCCCGAGGCCGTTCGCACTGCTCAGACTACTGCAGCGGAGGTCCTGGAGCTTTGTTCCAATATCCTGTTTTTCCCTGAGTTGGCTGACATACTCCACGCAATCCTCGCACTGCGTGAAGAGGAGCCAGGGAGGGAATTCCCAGCACTGGAACTGTCTCCTACACGGAAGAGGCACTCGTGGGGAAAGAAGTTTTCCTCCTTCAGCAGCTCTCCTGCTCCAGCCTCGCCTTTGCCTCCGGAGCTCATGCCCGCTCCTTCCATGGGTGAATGGATGAAACACAGACTGGCTTTGTTGGCGGAGATATATCGCCGCCTGGAGGAGGAGAGATCGGCGGCCACAATTTCCTCTCCAGCGCCGTTCTGGGAGGCTTCTCCACAGTTTATGGAGGAGTCCAGCCCCACCACAGCTGATATGAGGAGCTACACCTCGCCAGCTGCAGCAGGAGACATCATCAGCCAGGAGAACAGGCAAGTTTTCCTTCCTTTTGTTCCAAACATTGTTGAAAATTCTTTCCTGATCCCTGGTAGTAGGTCTCTGGGTATGCAGTCCCCAGAGATCTCTCCACCTGCTGCAGCCATGAATGGCTCACCAGCCCTCTCCCTGCTCTCTACTGCTTCCTTTGTTTACATGCCGGAGCTAAATGGTCAGGACCAGGAGGAGTCAGAGGTCTGGGAGGATCCTTCCCCCGCCGCAACAGTAAGCCAGACCCCAGTCGCCACGCTGGAGGAGTCACCAGCGTGGATCATGGTAGCTGGGGAGATCGAGACTGCAGAGACCATCATGCCTGCTGTGGAGGCTACCACAGCAGAGTCAGCGCCTGAGCTGCACCTCCAGGAAGTCGAGCCTATGGAAACATCGCCTGGATGGCCGGAGTCCTAGACGGCGGTAGAGCTTGAGCTAAGGCAATTGCTCTCTTTTGTCTTCCTTCTTTCCATATTAGAGCATTTTTGTCTAGCTCAGGGTGAGGAGGGCCAGCTGAAGCCGTATGCTGCACCTGAGCTCGCCTCGCTGGGCTCCGCCGCTGTTAGCGACCCTGACCCTTCCTTTTCCCTGTTCGAGTCCTCCTCTAGGGTTGCCGGACGAGTCTGAGGATCCAGGCTTGCCACTGGAGGTAACCGGGGCTGCTGCTGTTCCCGGTGAAGTTGACCTGGATACAGCTCCCCATCTGCAGGAGCCCGTAGTTTGGGTTCCGCCTCAGCCTGGGTCTCCATGGGTGCTGTATCCGGCAGGGGACAATCATGAGTGCCACGCACCAGCATCAGTCCCGTATGGGTGCTGCGCTCCAGCCTTGGTCCGCCATGGACACTGTGCCTCAGCCCGAGGCCCACCGGGGGCGCAGCAGCTACCCAGCCGGGTCCCACCGAGGGTGCAGCTGAGCTCCAGTCCCAAGCCGGGACCACCGAGGGTGCAGCCGAGCTCCAGTCCCAAGCCGGGACCACCGAGGGTACAGTCGAGCCCCAGTCCCAAGCTGGGACCACCCAGGGTGCAGCCGGCCAGCTTGGGGACACCGAGGCCCCTTCCTCCCTTCCAGAGGTCCTCGGGGTGTCCCTTCCTCTTCCATCTGGCTCCGCCGTGGTCCGCCTGGTCCTGCCACCAGGAACTGCAGGAGTTCCCCTTCTTCAGTAATCACTCTATACATTGCTAATGTGGTAAATGACTATTCTAGCTGCAAATGTCTGGTTTTTGGTGCAATATCTACATAGGTGTATAGAGGCCCATTTCCAGCAATTATCACTCCAGTGTTCTAATGGTACAGTGTGTTTGCTCATTGCGTCAGAAGGCTAATGGATGATTAGAAAACCCTTGTGCAATCATGTTAGGTCTGCAATGCTGTAATTGCTGCAAATGGAGGATTCTTTGACGAAAGCAAAGTTTGAAGGAAAAAATTATTATTTCAAATACAAATCATTATTTCTAACCTTGTCAATGTCTTGACTATATTTTCTATTCATTTTACAACTCATGGTGGTAAATAAGTGTGACTTTTCATGGAAAACACAAAATAATTGTCTGGGTGACCCCAAACTTTTGAACGGTAGTGTACGTATCTTGTTATAAGAATAAAAGAGTTCTAAAAACATATTTATGTACACTTTATTTACATCTACGTATGTATGTACACTTACACACACACACACACACACACACACACACACACACACACACACACACACACACACACGTATCATATGAGAGAGAGAGTGAGAGAATGAACGTACGTATTATTTATGGGTGACGTCATTAGGGGTGACGCTACTTCGCGGTTTTTCACTTTTCGCGGTCGGTTCTGGAACCCATTAACCGCGATAAGTGAGGGATCACTGTACAGCGCATTCGACAGGGAGTTGTTAGCTCTCCACTTGGCCATTCGCCACTTCCAGTTCTGGCTGGAGGGACGTCGTTTCACCGCGTTCGTTGACCACAAGCCGCTGACTTTCGCGATGGCCAAGGTTTCAGAACCGTGGTCGGGCCGGCAGCAGAGACAGCTGGCCGCGATCTCAGAGTTTACTACCGATATCCAGCATGTGGCGGGTAAACTTAATGTAGTGGCAGACTGCCTCTCGCGCGCCGTGGTGGCTCCAGCCTGCGTAGGGGTAGATTTTGCAGCCATGGCCGCGGATCGGGTTAGCGATGCGGAAGTGCGCGCGGCCCCAGTCCGCGTAGGGATAGATTATGCAGCCATGGCCGTGGATCAGGTTAGCGACGCGGACGTGCGTGCGCTCCAGTCTGGACCAACAGGATTAAGGCTGGAGAACAGGGTGCTGCAAGACGGTATGCCCCCCCTAATCTGCGACGTCTCCACTGGGCGACCGCGTCCTGTGGTACCGGCCGCGTGGCGCCGCCACGTTTTTGACTCGATTCATTCTCTGGCGCACCCGGGAGTGCGCGTGTCGGTCAAAATGGTGGGAGAGAAATTTGTATGGCCGAGCCTGCGCAAACAAGTTAGGGAGTGGGCAGCAGCCTGCATGGCTTGTCAACGAGCCAAGGTACACAGACACACGAAAGCTGTCTTGGAGCCGTTTCACATCCCAGCTAAGAGGTTTGATCATGTTCATGTGGACCTCGTAGGCCCCCTCCCGCCCTCACAGGGGTGCACACATCTTCTGACAATGGTTGACCGCACTACACGCTGGCCGGAAGTGGTCCCATTGTCGTCAACTACAGCCAAGGAGGTTGCGCACGCGTTTTTAACGGCATGGGTAGCGCGTTTTGGAGTCCCGTCAGACATTACGTCCGACAGAGGCCCTCAATTTGTTTCTGAGCTTTGGTCAGCGATAGCCTGCAGCCTGGGGGCGACGGTCCACCGCACGACCGCTTACAATCCGCAGGCTAATGGGTTATGTGAATGTTTTCATAGGTCATTGAAGGCAGCCCTCAGAGCGTCGCTTACGGATGCAAATTGGGTGGACAGGTTACCATGGGTTTTATTGGGGTTGCGTTCTGCACCTAAAGAGGATTTAGAAGCCTCCCCGGCTGAGCTAGTTTTCGCGCAGCCACTTCGGCTGCCCGGGGAATTTCTCCCAGATAATCCTGCGCCAGAATGCTCCCCGGCTCAGCGGTTGCAGAGTAGCACAGAATCGAGCACGCTACCTGGCCCCGTCCACCACAGTTTTCCGCGCGTTTTTGTGCCTAAGGCTTTAAAAGCAGAGTTTGTTTTTGTCAGACACGATGCCCATCGCCCCCCGTTGCGACCACCTTATGATGGACCATTTAGAGTGCTGGAAACAGGGGATAAGCATTTTTTGCTAGATTTGGGGGGCAGGAAAGAAAAGATTGGCATGAACAGGCTCAAACCCGCTTTTGTGGTGGCTGACGAAGGTGTGCAGTTGGCCAGAACTCCTCGGCGTGGCAGACCCCCTAGAGAGCATTCCCCAGAGCACCCACAGGGATTGACTAACAGTTCTCATCCTCAGACAGCAGCTCCCCAGCAGGATGGCGCCCCGGAGGTGGTAAAGCCTGCTTACAGCAGATACGGGAGAAGACTGAGGCCCAAGCAGCATGTGGACTGATGTGTGTGATTTTTCATGACATGCAGACTGTTATTACATTGTTCCATCTTAGACGTTTGGGGGGGGGGTCATGTGGGACACATGTGGGTTCATATGCTTCACATGTATATTACTGTATGCTTACTGTATGCTTCACGTCTCAGATGAACAAAAGGACTGAGCCTCCTAGGAGATGACAGGAGGATGTGAAATGCGGCCTTTTGTATGCAAAGAGACGACCTTGAGGGATTTCCTGGCCACCAGTGACTTTAGGTGGAGGTGAGAAGACCTGGAAGAAGACGCATTGTGACTTGGGATTAAAAAACAATGTGACTGTGTGCTTTGATGTCCTGGGGTATAAAGGGACGAATGTTTGGGGGTTTCTTTCTCTTTTTCTGTTTTTGATGATGTTGGAGAATGGAATAAACCTGACTCGTGAGATAAACTCAGCCTCGTCATTTCCACATTCTCCACAGTCTGTGCATTGCTGTGACTAAATATTTTGTGTGATTTTATGTTTTGCTGCATACAAAATAAAGCTGTCACATGTGATTGTTACTCAGTGTTGTGTTGCTATGGTAACTGTCCTATAACTGCCAAGAATTCTGTTCCAGTGTATCCCCTCTATAGACAAAGAGTGCTACTGCTGACTAGTGGTAAAGGATAGCAATAGCTCCTGAGCACAGTTAAGGCAGAAAGGAACAAAGCCCTGCAGGCAGCCTGTCAGCCGGAGCTCAGCGTAACAAAAACCCAGCTTACTGGCATTTGTAGATCTGTCTACACCAGGGGTGTCCAATCATGTGCCATAGAGGGCCAAGACCTTGCAGGCTTTACCTCCAACCAGTGTCTTCAACAGCAGATTCCACTGAATTTCTTCCCACTGATTGCTGATAAGTGAAAACACCTGCTGAAGAGACTGGGTAGAAGAGAAGACCTGCAGGGTCTTGGCCCTCCATGGCACATGATTGGACACCCCTGGTCTACACATTTGGGGATGGAGACACAAGCCAGAACTGTTGCAAAAGTCACATGTACTTTGACAGCCAATTGAGACACAGCTGTGGTCTTTTCAAGCCGTTTTTAACTAAGTACACAAATACAAATTCTTTTTACACATTTCTCCATCTTTTTATATATTTGTGAATCTGTGTACACATTTGCAAATTTGTTTTACATATTTGTGGATCAGTGCACACATTTGTGGAACTTTGCACGCTTTTGTAGATCAGTGAAACTTTTTTAATCAAAAATTTGCAAAATTTTGCAAAAATCGTACAGACTTTTTCCTTTGAGAAAACTTGAGAAAAATGATGGAATCATTTGAAGTGTGTCACAGAGATATAGGTTCTAAAGAAGATGTGACTCACTTCACTTTTGGCTGTCTTAGCATTGACATGGAGAAACTTCTCTGATGCCTGACTAATATTTCTTCTGCCCTTTAAACTTTGTGAAGAATGGAGGGCAATTTGCCAGTGATCCCTCTTGAAGAGCTCCAGACTTTGACCATTGTTGGACAACTTACTTGGATCCCAATATACATCAGAGCTCCTTCTCTTCTTCTCACCACCTCTGTTTCACCTCAGATGAACCCTCAGGTGACTTTTATTCTTATTCTCGTTCTTATCCTCTTCAGTCTTCGTAGCTCATAGACCTTTTACTGATTTTCACTTCTCAGGAAGAAAATGGCTACAAAAAGAAGCCGCCAAATTCCTTCATGGTCTTCATTTCATTTTCCAGCAGGATTTGGCCCCCCCCCCCCCACACACACAAACTGCCAAAAGTATCAAAACCTGGTTTAATGACCATGTCATCACTGTGTTTGATTGGCCAGCAAACTCTCCTGACCTAAACCCCACAGAGAATCTATGGAGGATTGTCAAGAGGAAGATGAGAGACACCAGACCCAACAATGCAGACGAGCTGAAGGTCACTATCAAAGCAACCTGGACCTTCATAACACCTCAGCAGTAACACAGGCTGATCACCTCCATGCCACGTTGCACTGATGCAGTAATTAATCCAAAAGGAGCCCCGACCAAGTACTGAGTGGTACATGGACATACTTTTCAGTCGGCCATCATTTGTATTAAAAAACTATTTTTTAAAATTAATTTTATGTAATCAGCTTGGGATCAGTCCGCCAAGGTCTCTGCCTTTGACCGCCACCTAATCCACATAGCACCGGACCCCCATGATCCCTCCTGCAGGTGGTGAGCCCACTGGAAGGCGGATCCACGTAACTCCTTCGGGCTGAGCCCAGCCGGGTCCCATGGGTGGAAACCCGACCACCAGACGCTAGCCTTCGAGCCCCTCCCCCAGGCCTGGCTCCAGGGTGGGGCCCCGGTAACCCCATACCGGGCGGGGTACACTGAATCCTTGATATAGAATTTATCATGAGAGTCTGTTGGATCGTTCTTAGTCTGGCCCTTCATCCAGGACCAATTTGTCTTGGGTGACCCTATCAGAGGCAAATTGCCCCAGACAACATAGCTCCTGGGATCACTGGGGCACGCAAACCCCGCCCCCCCCTTCACGATACGGTGACGATCCATGAGGGGATGATCCATGACGATCCATTTGTGCCTATGTGTAGCGCCCATATTCATAACTGTATGTAACTGTATGTAGCTCACATATTTGCATGCTTAGGTTTAAACACAGAAGGACTGTGGGCTTGCAATGTGGATTGACCTCACGCCTCAAATGGACAATGAGTCTGGGCCACCTGCGGACTTAGAAGAAGGACAGAGGCTCAGGGACGAGAGCCTGAAGGAACTTCGGATTAAGCGTGAATGGAAGGATGTAACATGGATGTGTGACTTTGCCTTTGATGTACGTTATGAATAGAAAGATTTGATGTAACGTGAATGTGTGACTTTTGGTGTGAGGGATGAATAGAGGGATTTGACTTGAGTGGGTGACTCTGTCTGTGGGGGTGCATGATATATATATGTGTGGGCTTATTGCAGCACTTCCTCTTTGTTTCTGTCTGAGAGAGAGAGAAGGCTGGAGATGTAAGATGCAATAAACTGGAACTAAAAAGCAACCAGTCTCATCATTACGTAATCTCCACATATGCACCAAATGATGTTTCAGAGTACCCACCCTTTTTGGAGTCTGTGACTGGGGTGCTGGAGAGTGCTCCTCTTGGAGACTCCATTGTCCTACTGGGGGACTTCAATGCGCACGTGGGCAACGACAGTGAAACCTGAAGGGGGTGATTGGGAGGAACGGCCTGCCCGATCTGAACCCGAGTGGTGTTCATTTGTTCGACTTCTGTGATAACCACAGTTTGTCCATAATGAACACCATGTTCAAGCATTAGGGTGTCCATATGTGCACCTGGCACCAGGACACCCTAGGTCGCAGGTCGATGATCGATTTTGTTATCGTGTCATCAGACCTGCGACCGTATGTCTTGGACACCCGTGTAAAGAGAGGTGCAGAGCTGTCAACTGATCACCACCTGGTGGTGAGTTGGATCCGATGGCAGGGGAGGAAGCCATTCAGACCTGGTAGACCCAAACGTATAGTGAGGGTGTGCTGGGAACGTCTGGCTGAGGCCCCTGTCCGGGAGGTCTTCAACTCCCACCTCCGGAAGAACTTCAACCACATTCCGAGGGAGTCTGGAGACATGGAGTCTGAATGGGCCATGTTCTCCACCTCTGGTGTTGAAGCGGCGGTCCAGAGCTGTGGCCGCAAGGTGGTCGGTGTATGTCGTGGTGGCAACCCCCGAACCAAGTGGTGGACACCAGTGGTGAGGGGGGCCATTAAGCTGAAGAAGGAGTCCTAGCAAGCTTGGTTGGCTTGTGGGACTCCTGAAGCAGCTGAGGTGTACCGGCAGGCCAAGTGGAGTGCAGCTCTGGTGGTTGCTGAAGCAAAAACCCGGGTATGGGAGGAGTTCGGTGAGGCCATGGAACAAGACTTTTGATTGGCCTCAAAGAGATTCTGGCAAACTGTCCGGCGCCTCAGGAGGGGAAAGCAGCTCCCTGTCCACACTGTGTATGGTGCGGATGGGACACTGTTGACTTCGACTGGGGATATCGTCGGGCAGTGGAAGGAATACTTCGAGGATCTCCTCAATCCCACTGATACGCCCCTATACATGTGTAATGACAATAAAGTTGAATCTCATCTCATCTCATCACAGAGGAAGCAGGGTTTGGGGACGAGGGGGATGACTTGCCTATCACAGGGGCTGAGGTCGCCAAGGTGGTTAAAAATCTCCTTGGTGGCCAGGCCCCAGGGGTGGACGAGATTCGCCCTGAGTACCTCAAGGCCCTGGATGTTGTTGGGCTGTCATGGTTGACACGTCTCTGCAACATTGCGTGGAGGTCGGGGGCAGTGCCTTTGGCATGGCAAACTGGGGTGGTGGTTCCTCTCTTCAAAAACGGGGACCGGAGGGTGTGCTCCAACTTTAGGGGGATCACACTCCTCAGCCTCCCTGGGAAGGTCTATGCCAAGATACTGGAGAGGAGAGTCCGGCCGTTGGTCGAACCTCGGATTCAGGAGGAGCAATGTGGTTTTCGTCCTGGCCGTGGCACATCGGACCAGCTCTTTACCCTCTCGAGAATTCTTGAGGGTTCGTGGGAGTTTGCCCAACCAGTTTACATGTGTTTTGTGGACTTGGAGAAGGCATTTGACCGCGTCCCTCGTGGTTTTTTGTGGGGGGTGCTTCGGGAGTATGGGGTATCGGGCTTGTTGTTATGAGCTATTCGGTCTCTGTACGACCGTTGTGAGAGTTTGGTTTCTTATTGCCAACACTCGGTTGGAGTCATTCCCAGTGAGAGTTGGACTCCACCAGGGCTGCCCTTTGTCAGCGATCCTGTTCATAATTTTTATGGACAGGATTTCTAGGCGCAGCCAGGGAATGGAGGGTGTCATGCTTGGTGACCACAGGATCTCATCTCTGTTGTTTGCAGATGATGTTGTCCTGTTGGCTTCATCAAGCAATGACCTACAGCTCTTGCTGGGACGGTTTGCCGCTGAGTGTGAAGCGGCTGTGATGAGAATCAGCACCTCCAAGTCCGAGTCCATGGTCCTCAGCCGGAAAAAGGTGGATTGTCCTCTCTGGGTTGGGGACAGGCTCCTGCCCCAAGTGGAGGAGTTTAAGTATCTTGGGGTCTTGTTCACGAGTGAGGGGAAAATGGAGCGAGAGATTGACAGATGGATCGGAGCAGCATCTGCAGTGATGCGGACGTTGTACCTGTCTGTTGTGGTGAAGAGGGAGCTTAGTTCTAAAGCAAGGCTGTCGATTTACCAGTCAATCTACGTTCCTACTCTCACCTATGGTCACGAGCTTTGGGTAATGACCGAAAGAACAAGATCGCGGATACAAGTGGCTGAAATGAGCTTTCTCCGTAGGATTGCTGGACTCACCCTCAGACATAGGGTGAGGAGCTCAGTCATCCGGGAGAGGCTCAGAGTAGAACCGCTGCTCCTCCACATTGAAAGGAGTCAGTTGAGGTGGTATGGGCATCTGATCAGGATGCCTCCTGGACGTCTCCCACTTGAGGTGTTTCGGGCACGTCCCACTGGGAGGAGACCCCGGGGCAGACCCAGGACTCGGTGGAGAGACTATGTCTCCCAGCTGGTCTGGGAACGCCTTGGTATCCTCCCTGGAGAGCTGGAGCAGGTGACTGGGGAGAGGGAAGTCTAGGCTTCTCTGCTTGAACTGCTGCCTCCGCGACCCGGACCTCCGGAAAAGTGGTAGAAGATGGATGGATAGATGGATGGAATTTTATGTAATATTCTAATTTTTTGAGAAACAGAGTTTGGGGTTTTCATGGGCTGTAAGCCATAATCATCAAAATTAAAATAAATAAACACTTGAAATATATCACTGTCTGTGTAATGAATCTATATATGGGTTTCACTTTCTGAAGTGAGTGACAAAAACATTAAACTTTTTCATGATATTCTAATTTTTTGAGATGTACATGTATAAGGTCCCACAGATGACGGTGCATGTCAGAGCACAAAGCAAACATCAAGTCAGAGGAATTGTCTGTAGACCTCTGAGACAGCATCGTCTCGAGGCACAAATCTGGGGAAGGGTCCAGAAAACTTTCTGCTGCTTTGAACTTTCTGCTGCTATCAAGCTCCCTTCCTGTGGAACCATCTTCCCAGTTCAGTTTGGGAGGCAGACACTCTCTCTTTATTCAAGAGCAAGTTGAAATCTTTTCTCTTTGATAAGGCGATGGACTGATGATCTGTCCAGGGTGGACCCTGCCTCTCACCCTAAGATGCTGGGATAGGCTCCAGCCCCCCCGCGACCCGAAAAGGATTAAGCAGAAGAAGATGGATGGATGGATGGATGGAAGGCCTTTAGTTAGAAATGCTGCCCCTGCCAGGCCTTTGCTCGCATGTGCAGCCTGGCCAGGCTTGGTACTGCACTGTCTGGCTTTGAATGTTGTATTTGTATGTTTGTTTTCAGTGTAGCTACTCAACCCAGCCGGTCGAGGCAGATGGCCGTCCTCTATGAGCTATGGTTTCGCCCGAGGTCTCTGCCCATTAAAGGGAAGTTTTATCTCGCCTGTGTTGCCGTGGTGCTTGCTCTTAGGGGTCCCTGCTGGGTTCTACAAACTAAGAGTGTGACCTAAACCCACTCTTTTCTGTAAAGTGCCTTGAGACGACCTGTGTTGTGATTTGGCGCTATATAAATAAATTGAATTGAACTGAAGGTCCCAGTGAGCTCAGTGGCCTCCATCATCCGTAAATGGAAGAAGTTCAGAACCACCAGGACTCTTCCTACAGCTGGCCGGCCGTCTAGACTGAGAGATCGGGGGAGAAGGGCCTTAGTCAGGGAGGTGACCAAGAACCCAATGGTCACTCTGTCAGAGCTCCAACGTTCCTCTGTGGAGAGAGGAGAACCTTCCAGAAGGACAACCATCTCTTCAGCAATCCATATGGAAAAGAAATAGAAAAAACTTGATGATGGAATTTCTTATATTTTATATGTATTGTCTATCATATAAGGCTAAAATGATCTGCTCTTGAAAGTGGCCAATTTTGCATTCTTTTCATACAAAATAGTTAAAAGAATTATATATAAAACAAGTAAAGCTCAAATATGTGGTGTATAGAGAAAGTACAAGACAAGTTACATTTTCCACATATATTTCATATAGTCTTTGTATTTTTTTTAACTATATGCATGTTTTAAAGGCATATCCTTTACATATATGAAAGTACAACATCATATATAGGTTTTCTACATGTGAAGTATATATAATTTGCAGGGAAATTATTCTTACTTTATATGCTGAATATACATTTATTATATGTCATCCTGTTAAAGCAATAAATATACTGACATGGTAAACTACTGTATGTTTTACATGTGTTTTTTTCTATAAGAATTCCTATAGGCCAGTCTATTAAATTTACAATAGCAGCAAAAAAACCCCATACTTTTAATGTATAAATTTATACAATTTCCTAAAAGATATAGTCCAAAACATATGAATCACACACACACACACACATGCACGCACGCACGCACGCACGCACGCACGCACGCACGCACACACACACACACACACACACACACTCCATTTGACCCTATAATGCCTCAAACCAGTAAGATAAAGATTAGCTGGTCAGCACCCAGAATAACCAGTTTCTATCATTCCAAATTTATTCCAGTTGGAATCATGGCAGTCTGTACATGCAGTCTTTCACTAACCATAATACTGAAAACGTGGCTGTTAAATGTTTAATTTAATAAATGTTATTAACAATGTACAGTTATTACAGTGAAATATTGCTGGTATTCAGAGCTCTGTAGGCAGGTATTTCAGATTTGTCAACTCTACCCACAGAGTTAACTACGCCAAAGAATTTTTACATTGTAGCAATTGCAAAAATTTCTTCAGAACATTAAAGTATCAACATGGGCAAAACTAGAGACGGGTAAAACCTGCCCACCCAGAACAATTTCTCTCTAGTGGGTAAAACTTGACTACAAATCAATAAGTCAGAACAAAGAACTTCCTTCCAGGTGGAGAGTGGTGGCGGTGTTGCAGCAGCACTCCTCTAGTTTTTCTTTTATATATCCAAAGTTTAGAATGCTTTTTAATCTCTTATGATTCAATACCCAGACACTGTATGCAATTTTGACTGTCAACCAAAAATGACATGTCCCAGATGTTGTTGCTGTTAACATCTGGAAGCAGAATTTAAAAATCAAGTGTTAATCTAACAAAATAATGGAAAATGAGTCATTTTTTAATACTTTAATGTTTGCTATTTACATTCAGACTTCATCAAAAGCCTCAACAACAAAGCAGGACAGTAAAGCCAAATGCCAAACTCCTGTTGTTTGGTGCTTCTGCTTGTCTCCAGTTCTGCAGTCGAAGCAAAACTGTTGTCTATGAAACCGACTGATTGGGCTGCTTTAAAAAAGCCAGACACAGTTGAATTTCAGCAGAATCACATGGGCTTTTTAGTTAACCAACATTTGTCACTGCCTAAAAACAAGGATTTCTACTGAGTTACCAACACCTGGAAGTAGAAACAATGTTTGTTTACAATAATGTGATTTCTTGCATTGTAAATACATAAAAAAGCCATTTAAGAACAATTTAACAAGGTGTTATGGAGACATTTTTCAATTCAATTTAATTCAAACGTTTATTTCAAACTCAGGGTTCATATTACAAATAGATAAATAAATAAAGTATATACAGATCAGCAGACACTCGACGCTCTTGTAACAACAAAAAACATAATGGGCTCAGTATAAAATGGAACGCCACCACTTCCAAATGCTGGAATGAAGTGTGAGTGACGAATTGACAATTGCTGATATAAGATGATTGTTACATTCCAGCAGTCTTCTCAAAAAACTGTAAACATTCTTACGTATCAATTCTCCAAAAGACGGAATGTTCACAGACACAAACAGCTTGCTTGCACTCGACCTTCGTGGTACATCTAACAACCTTCTTAGGGAGTTATTATATGCAATGCGGATTTTGTTCCTAACAGCAACATTGCTATTAAACCATAAAGGCGAGCAGTACATTGAGGTACAGAAGGTCTTGAACAACATACATTTGACTTCAGGAGAACATCTATGGAAATTACGCAACAGTAAATTGGTTTGAGCGTACAGTTTCCTGAGATGCCTGTTACAATCAGCATTGGGCTTATCAGATTCAATCCACACACCTAGGTATTTGACTTTTTCGACAAAGTTCAAGCTATTACCACAAAGTGACATAACAGGATTCGACGTATTGACGCCCTTTGGTTTGAAAGCCATACACATAGATTTAGTACAGTTGAACAGGATGTCATTTTTTTTACCAAATTTTTCACATACAGAAAGGAGATGTTGCATCGCTGCGGTAGATAAACTTAACAAACAGAGGTCATCAGCGTAGAAAATGTGATTTAACAGTGCACCGTTAAAGGAGCCGCCCACATTAGTATTGTTCAACAGTACACTGAGATCATCAACATAGACATTAAACAACAAGGGTGACAGTATACCACCTTGTTTAACACTGTTGGTCACATGAAATTTGGATGAGGTGACATTGCCCCATCTAACAACCATAGACTGCCTTCTGTACCAGTATAGCAGGATGCTAACAATGTAAATAGGGTTACCTCGATCGATCAATTTTCTGAACAAACCCCAGTGGTTAATCCTGTCAAAAGCTTTGCTAGCATCTAGGAACGTAGCATAAACACTAGTGGAGTGGCTTCTGAAGTAGTCAACAAATTCATGGAGTAGGTAAACAGCCTTGTCAGTTGAAAGAGCTGATTTGAAACCAAACTGATTGTCGTTTGTCCACAGATAATCCTCAATTCTGTTCAGGAATAAACCCTCTAACAGTTTAGATATAACATTAGCAATAGCTATAGGTCTGTAGTTGTTCATGTCAGAAAGACTGGCACACTTGTTTTTCACCAAAGGAATAATAACAGAGTCCATCAACATGTCTGGCATGTAACCATGAACAAACATACAGTTAAAACACAATGACAACAAAATACACAAGTTGAAATCGGCGTTGATGAGGCATTCACTGGTGAGACAGTCAGGGCCAGCTGATTTGCCTTTCTTGAGAACTTTGATCAGTGAATCAACTTCAACAGGAGTAACAGCAGAAATATCAGAGGCATCAAACATATCGTTATACAGACGAATATCATGCATAACAGAATCCTTCATTGAAACATTCTTGACTGAGTTGAAAATAGCTTCATAATGACATTTCCACTTTTCAGCAATATTAACGTCACCAGTCACACCATCAATAGTGTTTGATCTGACAGACCGGTGGGAGCTCATAGCCTTCATTTGTTTCCAGAATTCTACCATGTTCAGTTCACTCATGTGATTAGCTAGCTGGTCACATTTGATACTTTCTTCATTGCGCCTGCATGCTCGTAGAGCATATTTAAACCTAGCCCTGCAATTTTTCATGTTTTCAAATATTGGACCAGAACGTGGTTTGCTATTACTCCTCCACCACAAAAAAGCATCCCGGGCAGCTGTGTGAGCCTCGCTAACTACATCATTCCAGCCTGTGACATTATACTGGGTGGCCACACTGTGACTAGGAATGCATTCACTCACACAGTAATTTAGAGCATCAACAATATCACTGTAGAACCTGTCGATATCGTCCCTGTGTGCCGCACAATTACGGTCATGACACCTGATGGCGTCCATAGGAGCACGGATGTTACAGAGTTTCCTACGAGTAAGTTTCTTATATCTGGACAGGTCTGACGCTGTGGCATCCCGCCATTTGTATGTTCTACTGCTCGTTGTGGCTGAGGGAGCTTCCCGGGGGCCATTTACAGCACTAGATACCTCAATATCTATGGATAAGGGTACATGATCAGAACTCACATAGTCAAGCAGAACTTTGATATTGGATACGTTATCATGGCCTGAGGATGTAGTCACACAGTGATCAAGCCATGATGTAGAGCCGTGGGCCAAGCTAACATGAGTAAAGGTATCACTTGGTAAGATAATCCTGTCCGAGATGTGTAGGGAGTAACTCTCACAAAAAGACACCAGTTCGTTTCCAAAACAACTAGAACGTGCTGTATTAGCGTTGAAGTCACCAATTGTGAACACATATGGAGTTGGAAAGTCCTCGGTGATACGTTTAACAAGACTCAGGCAGTGCAAGTATTCATCCAAGTTTTCAACATTGTCATAGGGGAAATATACACATAATATAAGACAGTGAAAGTCACCCAGGTTGACTTCAATACCTATAACTCTTAAGCAATCGTAAGTTTTCACAACACAACTGTTCGCAAGTGACTTCCGCCATAGGATACCGACGCCGCCATAGGGGCGACCTAAAATAACACGTTCTTCCGTATCCATAAAGGAGACACCTTGTCCTATAAAGTCACCATGTAATCTGCTCAGAATAGACAATTCGTTTTTGAATAACCAGTGTTCCTGCAACAACACAATGTCATGGTTATCACATAAACTGGAGATCTCATTAGATGAAGTTTTTACATTCTGGCAGTTAAATGAACATATTCTAAGGTTGGTCCTACTATTGAATGAGTATAATGACAAACACAATAATGACAGTCACATGTAGATCATTTCCTCTCAAAAAACTGTCGGAGGTATAAACCAGATGGCCACACATTTTTGTCAAGCAACTTCTTGCTGCAACTGGCAGGACATGTAATCTTAAAAGAGGCATAACCATCATACTTGGTTTCTAGTTGCTCAATCTTGATATTGTCATTTAATTTAACATGGGTTTTGATGTAGGACCGTACATGATGGGGTCTGGTGGTGAGGTCAAGTCGACTGATGAAGACTTGGTGCATCTTATGACCTTGACCTTGACCCTGATGTCCGCCAGACCTCCTACCAGACTTTGGTACAACGCGTAACTGTGGGTGGGGGCGTGTCTTGTTGACAGCCTGTAGCTGGTTCGTGGTCTGCTTGTCAGACGGTTGGTTGTCTGACGATTGAAGACCATCAGCGTAGGACCTCCTCTTCTTCTTGGAACGACGACTTTCAACTTCCTTGAACTCACTCTCGCGTTCTTCAGCAGATACAGCAACTTTGGCAGCTTTGGCAACCCCAGAAGGGTTGCTGCCGACAACGTCAACAAAACTGGTCTTTGTAGAGTTGGCGGCCTCGTCCGCATTCTCCCCTTCGGACGTGGCAGTAGGTGGAGGACCACGGGCTGCAGTGGTGACCGGGGCGTGGTCGACAGCTGCTACCACAGTCTCCTCATCGCTGGGGATGTTGACAGCACTCTGAGTACTGCAAGCCTCATTTTTACTTTTGGCGCGGAGCTCTGTGATCTTGGCATTGATTGCAGTTCCAGTGGTGGACAGCTGGGTCCCAGGCCACCTCTCAAGAGTTTCCCCTACATATGAACAGACACACACACAAAAGAAAAAGGAAAAAAGGAAGAACTTAGTACACCAAGTAATCTGAAAGAAAAAAAAATAATAAAAGAAAGATGGGTCATTATATCCTGTGTGAAAAAAATCAGGACACCCTGTATAAGCCTGTGGTTGTTTTTTTTTTTTTTTTTAACATATTTGGACATATGGATATTTAACCCTTTAAATGCCAGGTTTTGTCATGATGCCCCCATGGTTTTAGATTGAACAAAAACAGAAAAAAGTTTTAATATACTACATTCAAAGTAATTTTTTGGTCTTGAATTATTACAGCCTGATGGTTAGCAGCAAGGAGGGTTCTGACAGTGCCAAAAGCAGGTTTTTTTCTCCATATTCTAAATATGGTTAAAAGGCGCCATCTGGTGGAAAGTAGTAAAAACGATCAATTCCAGCCCAGATTGACATAATTGCTGAATGTTATTTAATGGCATTGAGATGAAAAATTCCAGTTTGAATGGTCTTCAGTGGCACATTTTTGTGCTTAGCAGTATGAGTGTTACAATTGCTTTTGTGGGAAATTTAACAGGAAATAATAAGATCAAGTCCTCCAAGTCCGAGTCCATGGTCCTCAGCCGGAAAAAGGTGGATTGTCCTCTCTGGGATGGGGACAGGCTCCTGCCCCAAGTGGAGGAGTTTAAGTATCTTGGGGTCTTGTTCATGAGTGAGGGGAGAATGGAGCGAGAGATTGACAGACGGATTGGAGCAGCATCTGCAGTGATGCGGACGTTGTACCGGTCTGTTGTGGTGAAGAGGGAGCTGAGTTCTAAAGCAAGGCTGTCGATTTACCAGTCAATCTACGTTCCTACTCTCACCTATGGTCACGAGCTTTGGGTAATGACCGAAAGAACACGATCGCGGATACAAGCGGCTGAAATTAGCTTTCTCCGTAGGATTGCTGGACTCACCCCCAGAGATAGGGTGAGGAGCTCAGTCATCCGGGAGAGGCTCAGAGTAGAACCACTGCTCCTCCACATTGAAAGGAGTCAGTTGAGGTGGTATGGGCATCTGATCAGGATGCCTCCTGGACGCCTCCCACTTGAGGTGTTTCTGGCACGTCCCACTGGGAGGAGACCCAGGACTCGGTGGAGAGACTATGTCTTCCAGCTGGTCTGGGAACGTCTTGGTATCCTCTCTGAAGAGCTGGAGCAGGTGGCTGGGGAGAGGGAAGTCTGGGCTTCTCTGCTTGAACTGCTGCCTCCACGACCCAGACCTCCGGAAAAGTGGTAGAAGATGGATGGATGGATGGATGGATGGATAATAAGATCAAATATAAATACACAATCTCCAAAATCCATACCATACACATGAATACAGTGAAAATTATCAAAAAAATGAAAAAAATGATAAGCGCATAAAATGCACACCTGAGGGTTACTATTGTTATTATTATTATTATTTTAACTGACAAGTGTATGTTTAAATTATTTCTTTAAAACCTGTTTTTGACCAGTGTACACTTCTAAAGCGAATGAAGCCATCATCAAAAATCAGAATCACTCACAGCCGTGGACAAAATTGTTGGTACCCCTCTGTTAATGAAAGAAAAACCCACAATGGTCACAGAAATAACTTGAATCTGACAAAAGTGGTAAGAAATAAAAATTCTATGAAAATTAACCAATGAAAATCAGACAATGCTTTTGAATTGTGGTTCAACAGAATTATTTTAAAAAACAAACTCATGAAACAGGCCTGGACAAAAATGATGGCACCCTTAATATTTTATTGCACAACCTTTTGAGGCAATCACTGCAATCAAACGATTTCTGTAACTGTCAGTGAGACTTCTGCACCTCTCAGCAGGTATTTTGGCCCACTCCTCATGAGCAAACTGCTCCAGTTGTCTCGGGTTTGAAGGGTGCCTTCTCCAGACGGCATGTTTCAGCTCCTTCCACACATGTTCAATAGGATTTAGATCAGGGCTCATAGAAGGCCACTTTAGAATAGTCCAATGTTTGGCTCTTAGCCATTCTTGGGTGTTTTTAGCTGTGTGTTTTGGGTCATTATCCTGTTGCAAGATCCATGACCTGCGACTGAGACCAAGCTGTCTGACACTGGGCAGCACATTTCTCCCTAGAATACCTTGATAGTCTTGAGATTTCATTGCACCCTGCACAGATTCAGGACACCCTGTGCCAGATGCAGCAAAGCAGCCCCACAACATAACACAACCTCCTCCATGTTTCACAGTAGGGACAGTGTTCTTTTCTTCGTATGCTTCATTTTTGCGTCTGTGAACATAGAGCTGATGTGCCTTGCCAAAAAGTTGCAGCTTTGTCTCGTCTGTCCATAGGACATTCTCCCAGAAGCTTTGTGGCTTGTCAACATGCAGTTTGGCAAATTCCAGTCTGGCTTTTTTATGATTTGTTTTCAACAGTGGTGTCCTCCTTGGTCATCTCCCATGAAGTCCACTTTGGCTCAAACAACGACAGATGGTGCGATCTGACACTGATGTACCTTGACCTTGGAGTTCACCTTGAATGTGTTTAGAGGTTGTTCTGGGCTCTTTTGTTACCATTCGTATTGTCCATCTCTTCCATTTTTCATCAAGTTTCCTCCTGTGGCCACGTCCAGGGAGGTTGGCTACAGTCCCGTGGATCTTAAATTTCTGAATAATATGTGCAACTGTAGTCACAGGAACATCAAGCTGCTTGAAGATGGTCTTATAGCCTTTACCTTAAACATGCTTGTCTATAATTTTCTTTCTAATCTCCTGAGACAACTCTCTCCTTTGCTTCCTCTGGTCCATGTTTAGTGTGGTACACACCATGTCACCAAACAGCACAGTGACTACTTGTCACCCTTTAAATAGGCCGACTGACTGATTACAAGTTTGTAGACACCTGTGATGTTAATTAGAGGACACATCTTGGTTGAACATGTCCCTATGGTCACATTATTTTCAATCTTTTCTAGGGGTACCATCATTTTTGTCCAGGCCTGTTTCATGAGTTTGTTTTTTAAAGTAATTCTGTTGAACCACAATTCAAAAGCATTGTCTGATTTTCATTGGTTAATTTTCATAGAATTTTTATTTATTACCACTTTTGTCAGATTCAAGTTATTTCTGTGACCACTGTGGGTTTTTCTTTCATTAACAGAGAGGTACCAACAATTTTGTCCATGTCTGTAAATGTGAACAGTTTTTCTGTATCCAAAATACAGTCCATCCAACACACAATTGTAAATAAACTAAAACTAAATCACTGTATTAGTAGCCCCAAAGTAAATAAATTCAGTCAGTAGTCCCTGCAGTTTCAAAATTAATCATTGATTCTTCTAACTGTGATCAAGGAGTAAATGATTGCAGGACTGCTGTTTTCAGGAAAATGACATCTGCAGTAAGCAAAAGCTAATTACAATTATTTGTTTCCTCCCTCTTCAATACTCCAAGGCTGGGATAGTGATATTTCAGCTCTGCTGTTGCTGTTGCATCTCCTGTCCCCAGCATCGTGAGGCCATAAAAAAGCGGCCAAGATTTGTTCAGCACAGGCAGCCAACCGTCTTGTAAGATTTGTTAAGGGAAGTACAATCATTGTTTTGTGCCAGAAATGTGCTGCCCAGTGTCAGACAGCTTGGTCTCAGTCGCAGGTCATGGGTCTTGCAACAGGATAATGAGCCAAAACACACAGCTAAAAACACCCAAGAATGCCTAAGAGCGAAACATTGGACTATTCTAAAGTGGCCTTCTATGAGCCCTGATCTAAATCCTATTGAACATCTGTGGAAGGAGCTGAAACATGGCATCTGGAGAAGGCACCCTTCAAACCTGAGACAACTGGAGCAGTTTGCTCATGAGGAGTGGGCCAAAATACCTGCTGAGAGGTGCAGGAGTCTCATTGACAGTTACAGAAATCGTTTGATAGCAGTGATTGCCTCAAAATTGGGCTGCAAGGTGGCACAGTGGTTTAGCACTGTGGCAGCACAGTTTACCCTTGGCCGGGGGTTCGCGGGGATCGTGGGTTCGATCCCAGCCCCCGACCAACAGTGAGCTGTGTGGAGTTTGCATGTTCTCCCCGTGTTGCGTGGGTTTACTCCGGGATTTCTCCGGTTTCCTCCCGCATACCAAAAACATGTAGGTTTAGGGCGCTTGCTCACGCAGCGACCGGCAGCCGGTGGCTTGTCACCAGACTGCAAACCAAATCTACCTACGGGTACAAATAAGTAACAAAAAAAAAAAAAAAGGTTGTGCAACAAAATATTAAGTTAAGGGTACCATCATTCTTGTCCAGGCCTGTTTCATGAGTTTGTTTTTTAAAATAATTCTGTTGAACCACAATTCAAAAGCATTGTCTGATTTTCATTGGTTAATTTTCATAGAATTTTTTATTTATTACCACTTTTGTCAGATTCAAGTTATTTCTGTGACCATTGTGGGTTTTTCTTTCATTAACAAAGGGGTACCAACAATTTTGTCCACGTGTGTACCACAGCCATTCTCAGCCTCAGGGTCAAAAGCCTCCAGAAGTTCTGTAACGTAAAGATTGGCAGGAAGATTTCTGCATTCTTCAATGACTTTAGGCTTGAAATATGAACGCCACTTAGCAAGAAACCTTTCAGATACTTCATTCCCAAACATCATGGAAAAGTCCTGGTCGATCTTTAATCAGAGACACAAAATCCGTACATAATACTTAAGTGAGATTTGCATTTAGAAGGATTTAGATTGCAAATATTTTAAATACTATTTGATAATGCAGACACACTGTATCCTTACCAATGTAGGTGTGTCAAGGAAACGAGGGAAGACATCCAAGATTGAAGATGCATCCTGGTCGTGAACCAGCTTCTATCTGTACTCATAGGTGGCTCTCATCTTCTCTTTCACCACAGCTTTATCTGTTGAGAGTTTCATGACAGAGAGAGCCTCCTTACAGTCCTCACCAAAGAGCTGCCCCCCAGTGACCAGAGATTCTCGTAGAGTTGTTGGGCTGCCCTCAGAATTTGGCTTGG
Source organism: Pholidichthys leucotaenia (assembly GCA_020510985.1). Taxonomy (NCBI): domain Eukaryota; kingdom Metazoa; phylum Chordata; class Actinopteri; order Cichliformes; family Pholidichthyidae; genus Pholidichthys; species Pholidichthys leucotaenia. The sequence continues at coordinate 423,928,651 of CM035838.1, forward strand.
AATGCTGGCGGTGACCATCACAAGTGTTGCGTTGGACTGTCTTGAGTCTCCAAGCAAGACAGCCACTATTGGCCTCAGGATCATAGAAGTGTTCCTAGAAAACACAGTCACAACCATTGCAAATATTAAGCAGCAACAGGGTATAATGATATAAATACTATCACAGATTTTTGATCTTCAAAGTGACACTCAAACTTGCATATCCATTTTTTGAGTATGGAAAAAGGGTCACAATTCCCAGTGCATAGCTGATCTGAACACTTGTGGGTGGACTCCTCCTTTTGAAACAAAATACTGATTACATTTGTGTCCAATCCATGTCAGTTTAACATGCACATTTTAAATTGCTTACCCATATGAGTCTGTCATTTCTGCAACCAGAATGTTGACCATCTGTCTATGTGTTGTATCTGACAGCATTTTAGTTTGGCCATACTCTTAAAGATTTCTTCACCCTTTGGATTGGACCTCAGAATATGATCGGTCTTCTGCAAAAATAATTTCTCAAGCTGTTAGCTTCATGCTAAACTGAATCAGTATTTAGCAGTACAATTTATTTTTTATTTTACTTATAATCAAGTGGTAAAGCCTTCATGACAACAGTTCATGTTGTCATGAACTGGAGTTGATGTTTCAAACCCAGTTCTATGACGCGGTGGCTGCTTGTTCTTTTGTGTATTTTTGCCTCCTAATTTCCATCAGGTACCTTCAGGGAGCCTCTGGGGTTTGCTCGGCTCCCTGACAGCTAAGCCACGCCTCCCTCTCCTGTCAGTGTTATCAGCTGTGTGTCATTATTGGTTTACACTCTCACTCACGCTACACACACAGGCAATCTCTTTCCTCATTAGGTTTGGCATTATTTAAGCCCTGCGTCTGCTGGAGGAGACTGCTGGATTATTGTCCTTCACTGTGATTGTTCAACTCAGTGTTTGTGCCAAGTCGCGCATGACTAGATGCCCTGCCTGTGTTTCGGTACCGCATCACTCTGTGTGGCATTTATTATTTTCTGCCTGGTTTTGTTTTGCTGGGATCATTGCTTGGACTGACTCAGACTTCTCCAGCCTCGTGAGTACAATCTCCTTCGCCCCTGACATCCAGTCCCGCCTGGAGGTTCTTCCCAAGGTTCTCTCGTCTGTTCCCCAGCTGCAGTTCTGCCTGTATGTGCTTAGGGACATTTCTCCCCAGTTTAGTACTCACCTGTGTCTGTAGGGAGTCCTGGAGGAACTCACTGTTTATCCTGTGCTACTCATAAGATAAGATAAGATAAGATAAGCCTTTATTAGTCCCACAACGGGGAAATTCCAGGATTGCAACAGCACAGGGATAGCAACACTCAGAGCAACAATCAGAAGGCAAGAAAAAAAAACAAGCAAGCAAGAGCAGCTAATAAACATATGTACGTATTACTATAAAATATATATATATACACACACACACAGACACACAGTGCAGAGCATTGTAGCTGGATGGAATAAATATATGAATATATGAACACAGTGCAGAGCATTGTAGCTAGATGGAATAAATATGTAAATATATAAACACCCACAGTACGGAGCATTGCAGCTAGGTGGAATAAATATGCAAGTATATAAACACACACAGTGCGGAGCAATGTAGCTAGATGGAATAATATGTAGATATATAAATATATAAACACACCCAGTGCTGAGCATTGTAGCTAGATGGAATAAATATGCAAATATATAAACACACACAGTGCAGAGCATTGTTGCTAGATGGAATGAAACAGCATAACCGTCTACTTAGTTATCCTACATGGTATGATTATGTGCCCATACATATTCTCACCCTCCATAGCGACCGGTATGTTCCTAGTTGTATGCCGGAGGGGACCATTGTGTAAGTCTATTGCATCTTTTGCATTCAAAAAACTATTAGTTTGTTATGTCTTTTTGCTATCTCTGCGAGCAGCCCTGCTTAGGTTGTACAGTCTGACAGCCGTTGGTAGGAAGGACCTACGAAACCTCTCGGTTGTGCACCTGGGATGATGTAGTCTGCTGCTAAATGAGCTCCTCAGTGCATTCAGTATGTCCTGCATAGGGTGGAACTCGGACTCCAGCAGAGATGACAGTTTAGCCACCGTCCTTCTCTCTCCTATCTCCTCCATCGGATCAAGGCGCTGCCCCAGGACAGAGCTAGCTTTCTTAATCAGTTTGTTCAGTCTCTTCCTATCGGCTGCAGTAATGCCACTGCCCCAGCAGACCACTCCAAAAGTGATGGCTGATCCATTGTTTTGTATTATTTAATCACTCCTTGTCAATAAATTCGCACAACGATCTCCTGCATGGGGGTTTTCATTCTCTATCCTCCGTGTGCTGCATTAAAGTGCGCAGGGATTCATAACACATGTGCTGCAAATGCATTACTAAGAATCCTACAACTCAAATTCCAGTGAAGTTGGGACGCTGTGTTAAACATAAACAAAATACAATGATTTAAAAATCCTTTTTAATATATATTCAATTGAATACACTTCAAAGACAAGATATTTAATCTTCACACTGATAAAACTATTTTGTTTTGTTGCAATTATTCACTCATTCTGAATGTGATGCCTTCAACACATTCCAAAAAAAGCTGGGACAGGGGCAACAAAAGACTGGGAAAGTTGAGGAATGTTCAACAACACCTTTCTGGAACATTTCACAGGTGAGCTGGTTAATTGGAAACAGGTGAGTGTCATGATAAGGTATAAAAGGAGTATCCTCGAAAGGCTCAGTCATTCACAACCAAGAATGGGGCGAGGTTCACCACTTTGTGAACAACAGCATGGCCAACAACCAATAGTCCAACAGTTCAAGAACAACGTTTCTCAATGTACAATTGCAGGAATTTGGGGATTTCATCATCTACAGTCCATGATGTCATCAAAAGATTCAGAGAATCTGGAGAAAATTCTGCACATAAACTGAAAGGCCAAAAACAAACACTGATGCATTAAAAACTGACATCATTCTGTAAAAGATATTACCACGTGGGCTCAAGAACACTTCAGAAAAACATTGTCAGTTAACACAGTTCATCACTCATCTACAAGTGCAAGTTAAAACTCTACCATGTAAAGTGAAAACCCTATATCAATAACACCCAGAAATGCCGCCAGTTGTTCTGGGCCTGAGCTCATCAGCAATGGACTGGTGCAAAGTGGAAAAGTGTGTTGTGGTCTAACAAGTCCACATTTGAAAATGTTTTTGGAAATCATGGATGTTTTGTCCTCCGGGCTAAAAAGGAAAAGGACCATTCAGATTGTTATCAGCAGTAAGTTCATAAGCCAGCATCTGTGATGGTATGGGGTGTGTCGGTGCCCACGGCACGGGTAACTTGCACATCTGTGAAGGCACCATTAATGCTGAATGGTACATACAGGTTTTGAAGCAACATATGCTGCCATCCAAGCAACGTCTTTTTCAGGGATGTCCCTGCTTATTTTGGCAACACATTGCCAAGCTCAGGGTTTCCTCTGGTAACATTTCTGGGTGGCGGCCCACCACGCCAGAAAAATTATTGCCGCGCTAATGAGGAGATATGAATTTAAGAAAAATATATGAAGCAATGACTTTCCGCAAGCGCACATGAACAACATGCGTTGCCATCATCCGCGCAGAGTTTAGAAGCGCCCGCCCATGCGAGCTTTCTAGTCAGGCAGAGTCTCTCACTAGCCTGTGACTGTCCGAGAGAAGCATGAGTTTATTAAAGTATTTTAAATGTGGAAAAAAAATCAGAAGAGGTATATAAGCACTGGAGGCATTTATCATGGTTTTCACCCGTTGGAAACGGGAGCAATAATGGAAGAGTCGCTTAGTTAAGAGATGTGGTTAGAATTCATTTGCAGCCAGCTTCATATGAAGGGAAAGGCAAGGATGGGCTGATGAATTGTTGAAGATATATTCCACCAGCCACTACAATATTAAGTTATGTTCCCTATTATGTACCTGGCAAGTTAAGATGACCGAAATTCACCAAGTCAATGACATTAATCCGTAAGCAGCCTTCAGACAAACGTGCCAACATTTGGATTTCAAAATAGAGGTTTTTCCTGCTGTCTGGGTGGTGGTGAGATTTCTAAAAAAAAAAAAACACAAAAAACTATAAATATAAAGAAATATTATAACAGAAATAACGGCATCCTTGGTCGGTCATTTAAGTTAATTTATTTCTTTAAATATAATTTTAATAATTATATTTCTTTGAATTCAGAGTTAAATTTATTGTTCTGTTCTGGCTCTACAAAATTATGGTCAAAAGTTTAAACTGTATGAGGAAAAAAGTAAAAAATGGCCACATTCTGTTTCAAATTTATTTAAAAAAAAACACAGCAATTTTATAATAATCTGCCTTTGTCCATCAGACAGGCCTCTTCACTGTCCAGTTTTAAAACTCCTCTTAAAACCCATTTTTTGTCACGTGGCCCTCACAGACCACCAGAAGACGCTACAGTCACCAGTGAGTTTTGCAGCGATGTTTATTTATAGTGAGGGATGGACAAGCACAGGATACATACAAGGAAAAGGTGACGTCTGAGCCGGGGGGGGGCACCCGATGCGCCAAACGGAATAATAATGAAGGTTAAGTCTCACAGAATGTACCTTATAAGACGATAACCGGGAACATTAACCAATGGGTTTACAGGAGATACCCGAGTCGGCTAACAGTGGACTACGGAGGTAAACAGAGACTGCCGCATTGGGGAGCATTCAGCACCTGCTTTTATCTCTGGCAGCTAATGACCCCGATGCAGCACAGCTGCTCCGTTTGACAGCAGCGCAGCAGCTGACTTTGACAGCAGGGAGCTCCCCCGGGCGCTTTCACAATAAGAGCCCGAGGAGCTAGAAGGAATCCTCTGCTGCCAAAGCCAGGGAAATATGATACAAGACCCGAGTGTGGACGAAACCGACACTCGGGCTATGACAGTACCTCCCCCTCGAGGCCGAGCTCTGAGCGGCCCGAGTAACACCCAAGCCCCCCCCCCCCCCACCTCCCCTAGGGTGGGCGGATGGGGCGCTGGCAGGAGGGAGAGAGACAAAAAAAGGACAAGCAAGTAACAGAGGACCAACAAGGCAGTAGAGACAGAAAAAAAAAATACTCCCTTGAATGTGGGTGACAAGAACAGAATCAAATAGGCAGTACATATATTGGCAAACAACAAATTGACATTAGGTGGAGGGAAAAGAACCACCAAACACAGAAACAACAAAGGAGTGAGCCACAAAAATCACAAATCAATCCCCCCCCCCCCCGCACACCCCAACAGTCTCACAGACGTAATCAGAACCCCGGGGAGGGTGCAGTCCTGACCCTGAGGGATGGGGGCAAAAGGTTCGGGGGGTCATCCGGTATCAAGCGGCCACAGAACAGGGAGGGGGAAAAAGGACAGTTCGGGCGACCCACCCCGGTCCCATGCCCGGAAGCAGAGAGTCCCAGGCGGCCAGACTAGGTCGCCACACAGGGAGTCCAAAATGTCGGGGGGCCGACCCAGAGAGCCAAACCGGCGAGACAGTCCTTCAGGCGGCCGCCCCGCATCGCTAGCCCACCAGAACCACTGGGGAGAAGTAGCCGGCGGTTCCGCTGAAAAAGGGAGAGACGAGGGGGAACCGGGCGGAGCGCTCGGGACCCCAACGGCCCCAGGTGGAGATGGGCTGTGCGCCCCAGGAGGAGGGTGATGGTGGTGATGAGAATGAAGAAAGGGATGAGTCTCTCCAGCATCCGGCGGCAGGGGATCTGCAGCTCCCACATTGAACCTGGAACTGGCTGGTGCTGCACCCACGTCAGACCCCGATTGGGCCGGAACCGAACCCACGGTGGACCCCGATTGGGCCGGAAACGAACCCACGGTGGACCCCAATTGGGCCTCCGGTGCACCCATGTCGGACCCCGATTGGGCTGGAACCAAACCCACGGGGACCCCGATTGGGCCGGAAACGAACCCACGACGGACCCGGCTTGGGCCTCCGGCACAGCTCCGCTGACGATCTCCGCCCCCGAACCTGGAGCCTCCCACTCGGTGACACCGACCCGTTCCACGCCGGCGACACTGAAACAAAGCTCAAAGCTCAGAGACAGGAAAACCGGGATCAGCATCACTGGTAGCAACGGAACCCAGCGAGACGAGCTCGGGCGCAGTGGGCGGCTGCTCCTCACTCGCCTCCCTGAGAGGCAGGCAAAAATGCTCAGAGGACAGAGACAGAAGAGGGAGCACTTGCCTGCACTCGGGTTCCGTTGCCACCCAGGACTTCGACGATCCAGGTTCTGGGCGACTCTCATCAGCAGACTCAGATTCAGCTGCGTCGGGCTCCGCAGCTGACCAGATGTTATCGGCAGCCTGAGGTTCCTCCCACGCTGCTGTCCACGCCGATGACCCGTATGGCGTGGAGGCGGGAGACCCTTGACCTGCTGGTTCAGACCGCTCCGGCGAGGAGACCCAGGGACGCTTCTCCGTTGGCTCAGGCTCCGGGCCACAGTCCGCTCTTCTCCGCCCGAGACGTAGATGCAGGGCCGGTGCCAGACTTTCTAGCGCTGCAGGGGCCCTCTTTGTCCGACGACGCTGGCCTGGCGTCGTGGACCGCTTGGCGAGGGAGAACACAGAGACAGCAGATTCAATAATTTTATCCACAGCAGGTGGAGGGAGCTCGGGGGGCTGCATACCCCGAACTCCACCCCCAGGAGTCAGACAAGGCAGAATAATATTGAGATGAGAGAAATTATCGCGCACTTGCCTTTCTCCCGGGGTAGAGATGGTTCCTGCTGTGGGGGACGTCGTTTCTCCCTTTCCCCGCTGGATGGCGACAGAGGGCCCTCTGGGAAGACGAGGTGAGGCCACTCGAGATGGTTCTGGGATGGGACTCGCTGAAACGGAGCCCCCGAGACACACAGCAGCCGGGATAGGCGACGAGGAGGAGGGGGCGACAGCCGAGGTTAGCCGGGCATGGAGCGCTGACGGGACAGCAGGCGAAGGCCCGGGGGGAGATGAGGCTGCGGGGATTCCCCTCTGACGAAGCGCAGGAGTGACAGCTGTGTGAGGGGTTGAGTCCTTGCGGCGACCCGGAACTGGATCCAGACGGGACTCTAGCCGAGGATTTTGCTGAGGAGAGCCTGCGTCGTTACGCCGACATCGTCGTCGGCCCCCGGACGGCGTGTACTTCTGGACCTCCTCCGGGACGGGAACGGAACACCGACGCAGGGAGCCAGGATGCTTTCTCCCCTGCTTCCTGCTCCTCTCCTCCAGCCCACGAAGTGACTCGCGTTGAGCTGCGAGTTCCTCCCACCTTGCTATCACCTCCGGGTGATCGTCATACTCGAGGGGAAGGTTGAGTAGAAACTCCTCAGCATAGTCCAAATGTCTTTGAATGTCGCTGGGAGCGTCCCACAGCGTAGCGGAAAAGATGGTGCTGTCCACATTCTCCAGAACTTCCGCTAGCTGCCTGCCCAGGCGCCGACCGCGGCCCCTGGATGACGTCATACTCCCAGCTGCAGACACTCAGACAGGTAGGAACAAACAGTCCAATACAGCAAAACTCATGGTGAATGGCATCTCCGTGCGACGCCTCTTCTCCGGGCGTTCTGGCGGCAGTCTACTGTCACGGTGGCCCTCACAGACCACCAGAAGACGCCACAGTCACCAGTGAGTTTTGCAGTGATGTTTATTTATAGTGAGGGATGGACATGCACAGGATACATACAAGGAAAAGGTGACGTCTGAGCCGGGGGGCACCCGATGTGCCAGACGGAATAATAATGAAGGTTAAGTCTCACAGAACGTACCTTATAAGACGATAATCGGGAACGTTAACCGATGGGTTTACAGGAGATACCCGAGTCGGCTAACAGTGGACTACGGAGGTAAACAGAGACTGCCGCATCGGGGAGCATTCAGCACCTGCTTTTATCTCTGGCAGCTAATGACCCCGATGCAGCACAGCTGCTCCGTTTGACAGCAGCGCAGCAGCTGACTTTGACAGCAGGGAGCTCCCCCGGGCACTTTCACAATAAGAGCCCGAGGAGCTAGAAGGAATCCTCTGCTGCCAAAGCCAGGGAAATATGATACAAGACCCGAGTGTGGACGAAACCGACACTCGGGCTATGACATTTTTATTCTCTGGCTTTTGACCCAGTTTGAGACATTGATTTTATTTGTTCTTATTGTCTCTATTGCATGACGATTGTTTTGTTTGTGCTGTTTTGTATTTTAGCTGTATTTTATTGTTTCTATATTTTATTTTTCGTTGATGTACAGCACTTTGTGTCAACTGTCATTGTTTTTAAAAAGCTTTATAAATAAAGTTGTATTGGATAAAAAAAATGATAAAAATTAGCCATAAAATAATCCACATTTATAATAGTCTCAAATGTACAACAAAAGTCATAATTTTACAAGAGAAAATTACAAATTAGAGGAAACGTTTTGCAAATTTAGATAAATTTACAGAGAAAAGCCTCAAACCTTCAAGACTGAAGTTTTAAGTGGCTGCTCTTTGTACCCTTAACTCAACAAGAAATTTTTGGTTCTCTACTTTCAATTATTAATTTCAAAGCACTGCTTTTATATGAGTAGAATTTCTGGCTACTTTTCCCACCTCTGATCCTATAATTTAAGTATGAATGAGTAAATTACTATTATGAATGTTTTTTCCCTTCCCTTTCCTACTCTTTGTCAATGGAAGAAAAGAAACACTAGAATAAAAATACAAAAAAATACACATTTTGGTTATTTATGTAAACCATGAAAAAAAAAATCCTGCAGGACAAAACATGAGACTTGATATTTTCAAACCTGTTTGTATACCACCGTAGACAGAGAGAGAACCTGAATTAGACAGAGCTCAGAGAGGGAAAGATGAGACAGAAGAGAGGAGCCAAGGAGAGGAAAGTGTTCAGGCAGAGGGTCGAGGAGAGGTGAGAGCAGAGGAAGGAGAGAAGGATGACACCACAAAAAAAGTCTAAACACAGGACATCTGGGTGGGACCCCAACTGGCCCAATATTGCAATATTCAAGCTTTGGTAGTACAATACGTCAAATGGTAAGTTCCATTATGCAATATTACTGTGCAAAATTTAAAAAAATAAATAGTGTGACATAATTACTGGCCCAGGGAACACGCACGTAGGCTCAGGTGAGATTCAAAGGCTTTATTCAACAACAAGAGATGTATGGGTGCGTGCATGCGGAATGTGAATGGTCTGTGGGTGAACGAGGAGCACCGGGGGCAGAATGGCACGCCGTGCAGCCAGGCAACCCTATGGACAGAGCAGAGACAGGAATATGAGTTAACCTTCACCATGCGGGGTTAATGTACCGAGTGCTGCTTACTTGCAGATGTTACGGTGGCTGGCGTTGGCAAAGGAACTCTTGCCTGGGAGACAGCGCCCTGCTGCGCGCTCGACGAGGAGTGGATGAGGAGGAAGAGTAGGTGGCGAGGATGGGAGGAATCCACCTCCAGGGAATCCACCTGTGCACAGGGGAGAGACTGGAAGACAGGTGAGTGAAAATTCAGCTTACTTGCTGATAGGAGATGCTGCAGGTCGGGAAGGAACGATCCTGCAGAGGGATTGAGAGCGTTGATTAACAGACGGCTCCAGACCGATGTTCTGGGCCGAGTGGGTTAAATAGTCTGTGATTGACGAAGCGCAGGTGTGCGCGCAGCTGAGGCAGATGACTGGGAACGGCAAGTTGTGACATAGTGTAAAATTAACATATTGTGGTTACAATCGTGTCATGTGTTTTCTGCCCCCCCCCCCGCCACCGGAAAAATATGTTGCCACCAAGATCTTTAAGCCAGAGGAAACACTGCAAGCTACATTCTGCAAGTTACAACAGAGTGGCTTCGTAGTAAAAGAGTGGGGGTACTAGAGTGGCCTGCCTGCAGTTCAGACCTGTCTCCCATTGAAAATGAAATGTGTGGCGCATTATGAAGCGCAAAATATGACACCGGAGACCCCAGATTGTTGAGCAGCTGAAGTCGTACATCAAGCAAGAATGGGAAAGAATTCCACCTACAAAGCTGTTGAGTGTTGTTGAAAGGAAAGGTGATGTAACACAGTGGTAAACATGCCCCTGTTCCAGCTTTTTTGGAACGTGTTGCAGGAATCAGATTCAACAGGAGGGAATATTTCCAACAAAACAATAAAGTTTATCAGTTTGAACATTAAATATCTTGTCTTTGTAGTGTATTCAACTGAATATAGGTTGAAAAGGATTTTTAAACTATTGTATTTTGTTTTTATTCACGTTTTTCCACAACGTCCCAATTTCACCAGAATTGGGGTTGTATAATCAAAAACAATTCTAGATTATTTCATGGTTTACCTGTCTTGCTTCATGGCGATCCAGCTCTCTGAGGCCCCTCTTCCTAGTCTTTGTGGATGGAAGGATCACAGTTGAATCTGATGAAGAGGAATTTCCTGGTGATGTTGGAGGGACTGGCAATGAAGCTGGTGATACTGATGGGTCTGTCAACACCCATGACTCTGATTCATCACCTACCATATTAATCTCAAATTCTAAAACAATTATCGATAGATAGAATAAAAAACACAGTAGAAAATTATTTAGCAAAAACCAATAAATTTTGTCAGACAGATTAAGTCCTGTTTAAGACCATTCTCTCAATATGTTGTTATTGGATACTGGTGATGTGCAACCTTGAAATTTTGGACCCCTGACTTTATCAGCTCATCAGATATGTCCGTGTCAACCTCAGTGCCTGATGTATCAGTCAAGGTGAGCACGCCTTCAGCTTCAAGTTTAGCCTGCAGACCAAACTTGTCTGATACTGAGAGAAATCAAAAAGGAATTGCATTAAGCTGCCACAATTGTCCATTTAGAAATGTAGACATGTGTATTATCATTTGAGTGATTTTCTTCTTTTAAAATATATGGATACCAACCTTCCTGAAGAAACGTCATGAAATCAAAGTTGTCATCACTTTGTGGAACCTTCATGTATTTCTGGACTCTGCCGTATTCCACCTTTACCAGCATTTCGTGTATATATGTAATTACATTAATAAAATTACCATGGTGAACTATGTATCTGGTTAAATATATAAAAAAATATTAAGTCAGTGTAACAAATATTACATAAACCAGTGTCTTACCACAAAATCTGTAAGCAGACATTAATACTGTATATCAGCCAGTTTTAAGAAAAGCCAAACAAGTTTTTCATTATAGAGGGCGCCTAAAAGATGCCACACTCAATAAAATATTGGGACGTTGTGAGGGTTCACACAAGAAAGGAGAGATGATTGTGACGAAACAGTCTTTATTTATACACACCCACTCAACACAGACAGGAGGGGAGCTCATTCACACAGACCCCTGTCTCACTTATGGTGACACCAACACATGATCGATCACTGCTCTAACTGGTCTTATAACACTGCTGTGTCATTATAACACAGTTATAATGACACAGCAAAAACACTTAAAACACATGAATAATAACACTCTTTGAATCCTCCATGGCTCAAGCATGCTGGGAGAATCCCCACCTCCTTAACACAGCCCCGACGTTACACTGTCCCCCCCGGACTGGTTTTTGTCCCCAGAATAATAAAGTCCAGCTCAGAAGTCCAACACGAATCCGTCCAGGTGTCGGTGTGGCCGCCGTTGTTGGCGACCAGTACGTACAGGCCTGCTAGAGTCCATCTGTGCCTTGGCCGGGGTATCTGGTCAGGATGAAGGCCCCGGCTCAACCACCAGCGGGGCAGATGGCTGGTACGGGGCAAGACGGTTGCGGTGGAGTACCATGATCCAGTCTCTTTTCTGCAGCCTCACCCTGTACACTACACCCGACAGTCGCTGTAGGACCTCGCACGGTCCCGACCAATGGCTTGCAAGTTTTGGTGACAGTCCCCTTTTTCGCTCCGGGCAGAAAACCCAGACTCGATCATCCTGGTGCAAAGTCCTTCCCCTAGCAGCGGGAGTCATATTCCCACTTCTGCCGGCTCCCCGCTGCTGCCAGGGCCTCCCAAGCCAGTTCGTGCACCATGTGGCGATGTTCCTTCAAGCAAAACAAATAATCCAACCCCGGTTTGCCCTCCACCTCCGGCTCTGAGGGGAGGGGGGGCTGCCGAACACCAAATCCACCGGCGTGCACAGCACGCGTCCAAACATCAGCACTGCAGGAGTGCGCCGGGTGGATTCCTGTGCTGCCGTCTGGTACGCCCACAGAACAAAGGGCAGATGCAGGTCCCAGTCTCGCTGTCGCTGGTCCACTAGGACAGCGAGCTGGGTGGTAAGGGTCCGGTTGAACCATTCGACCAGGCCATCGATCTGTGGATGCAGCGGGGTGGTCCAGGTCTTCCGGATGCCCAGCTGCCTGCAGACCTCCCCAAAGACCTCTGCCTCAAAGTTCCAACCCTGATCATTGTGCAGCTCCTCCGGTGCGCCAAACTGACAAAAACATCTCGTCCACCAGTTTTGATGTTGTGGTTGTGGTGCTCTGATCAATGACCGCGTACGCCTCTGGCCATTTAATGAAGTAATCCATTGCAACCAGCACATAGTGGTTCCCCCGGTCCATTGTCAGAAAAGGGCCCAGAATGTCCACTCCTACCCACTCCATCGGTGCTCCCACTCGGTATTGCTGCAAAGGGGCGTGGGATCACTGAGTTGGCCCTTTCTGAGCCGTGCAGGTGTTGCAGCGAGGGACATGGAGCTCTACATCCTGATGACATCGGGGCCAGTAGAACAAGGCTCAAAGACGCTGCAGAGTCTTCGTCACCCGAAGTGGCCCACCCCCACCGCCACGTGGACCAGCTGGAGTACATTGTGACGGAGCCGCCGAGGAACCAGCAGCTGCCAGACGTGACGCTGCCCAGCTGGAGTTTGCTACTGCCGATACACGACACCCTCATGACAGCAGAGATTGGCCCACTGGGAGTGCAGGGTCTTGGTCTCTGGGTCCAGCACAGATACAGCCTCCCAGGCGGGCGGCTGGCCTGCGTCCAGCCACTGCCAAACCCGGGAAATGACCAGATCTCTGTCCTGCTTGCTCTGCAGCTGCTGCACGCCGAGGGCCTCTGTGACATCATCACTGGGGAGAGCTGACTGATTATCCGAGGAGGAGTTGTGTGCCGCTGTGTTATTCCTGTTTACAGCGGTCCGAAGAGCAGCAGCCCGTGGGACTGCTTGGTCTCGATCCTCTGCCCACTGGCAGTGCTGACAGTCCTCCGCAGCACAGGGATGCTGAGACAGCACGTCAGCGTTGGCATGGAGGCGGCCTGCCCGATGCACAATCAGAAAATCATAATCCTGCAGTGCCTCCAGCCATCTCGCCAACTGTCCATCCAGCTCTTTAGAGTTCAGCAGCCAGGTCAGGGAAGCATGATCCATCCTGAGCTGGAACCTCCCCCCGTACACATACGGGCGAAAATGGTGAAGCCCCTGGATGACAGCCAACAGCTCTCTGCAAGTAACACAATAATTCCTTTCAGCTCTGCTGAGAGTGCGGCTGAAAAAACCAACTGCCTGCTCTCCGTGTTCTCCCTCCTGGGATAACACCGCCCCGATGCCCTGGTTGCTGGCGTCCATGTCCACGATGAAAGGCCGGTTTGGGTTGGGATACTGCAGGATGGGGGCTCCGATGAGCACTGAGCAAAGCTGGGAAAAAGCAGCAGCACAGCTCTCATTCCACTGAAACACACGGCCCTTCTGTGTCAGCTGACGCAGCGGGCTGGCGATGGTGGCGAAGTCTTTCACAAATCTCCTATAATAGGAGGCCAGTCCAAGAACACCCGGTAGCTCTCCCACATCCCACGGCACTGGCCAGTTTTTCACCGCTGCCACTTTCTCTGGATTGATGGCGACTCCCGCTGCGCTGACAACCTGGCCCAGGAAGGTGGTCTCCTGCCGAAATAAGTGGCATTTCCACGGGTGTAGCCGCAGCCCGGCCTGTCAGATGGCGTCCAATACCTCCTGGAGGTTGGACAGGGCACCATCAAAGTCAGCTGCATGAACCAGCAGGTCATCCAGGTAAACAATGCGGTGGCTCCGGGGCACGTGAGCCAACACTCGCTCCATCAGACGTTCAAAGGTGGCCAGGGCGTTGCAAAGTCCAAACGGCATCACCTTGAACTGACACAGTCTCTGCCCAAAGGGGAAAGCTGTTTTCTGGCGGGTCTCAGGTGACAGCTCTATCTGCCAATAGCTGGTGCGGAGGTCCAGCGAGCTGAACCAGCTGGAGCCGGTGATGTAATCCAGCACGTCATTGATGCGGGGCAGGGGGTAGGAATCCTTATGGGTGATGTCATTCAGGCACCGGTAATCCACCCAGAACCACCACGAACCGTCCTTCTTCCTAACCAGAAACACCGGAGCTGCCCAGGGGCTGCTGGAGGGCTCAATAACATCTGCCTCCAGCATTTCCCGTATTTTTTGTTCTGCCACCACCCACCTTGAAAAAGGTAGATGGTGGGGGCGGAGCCCGATTGGCCTGGTCTCACCAGTGTCGATCCCGTGCTGCACCAAGCTGGTTTGGGTGCACTACTCATCCTTGGCAGAGAAGACGTCAATGTAGCAGTCCAACAGCTCCCTCAGCTGGAGTCTCTGTCCCAATTCCAGTCTGCTGCAGCTCTGCTGGAACAATTCCTCGACCGCCTACTGCGTTTCTGCTGACACACTGACCCGCTCCGCTGTGGCCCTCCCCCTTGCTGTCTCTATCGGTGATTGTGCTCCCTCTGCTCGTGCTGGTGGCGCTGTTGTGTTCAGTTCTTGCGGTGACCCCCCGATTCAGTCTGGCCTGGCGGACCCTCGATCACGCAGGCCCCCGGGTTCCTCCTCTGGGCCCTGCTTCAGAGCATGATGGTCCAAGCCCCCAGCAGGAGGGACGATCTGGCAGTGTCAATTTTTGCGCCCCATGCTGCGAGCAGATCGAGTCCAATAATGCAGGGGTCTTGAATGTCAGCCAGCCAGAACGGGTGGCTCATGTTCTGGCCGGCCACCCCCACGACAAGAACTCACCGCCCTCCCAGTCTGGCACGCTCACTGGTGGCTGTGGTGATGCAGCTCCCAGTAGGTGACCACCCCTGCGGTTCTGCCTCTTCCGTACCTGGCAGCACTCTAGGTCGGACCAGGAAGATGGTAGAACCGGTGTCGATCAGGGCCCGGATCGGCGTGTTGTCCAGGCTGCACTGTAGGTACATCCCTGGCGAGTGTCCAATTCGGCCCACACATGGTGACAGTTCATTGGGGAAAATGTCTGTGGGAGGCGGCAGGTCCCTGTCCATGCCACCTCACTCTAGTTTAACGTTGGCGAGGGGCCGGTTTGTCGCGGGGGTGGGTGCCGGGCAGTACCTTGCGATGTGTCCTGGCTCCCCGCAGCGGAAGCACCTTTCCTTGCGCCACCGTGGCCATCTTCTCCTTGGCCGTGCCGCTGTGGTCCAGTGCAGTTCCTCCTCCTCCTCCTCGCTCTCAGCCGTGGCCTGGAAGGCTCTCTGCCTCGGTGCCGACGCATCAGCTGCACAATCCATTAGCGGTCCCACCTGCTCCGCTTCTGCCACAGCCGTCTCCCAGCTGCTCGTGGTGTGAATCAGGATGTGGCTCTGGTGCAGGGCTGGGCAGAGCCCCCGGATGAAGTTCTGGAGGGCACGCTTTTCCACTGCCCCTGGCTTGAAATCCGGGTAGCCACACTGTGTCAGCAGCCGTATGTCCACTGTGTAAGCTCCCAGGCTCTCTCAGCTGCCTCGCCGGCATGTTGGCCAGCTGTTCCTGGGTGTGCTCAGCGTTGGCCGCTTCCCCAAACCCCCTCCAGAGTGCTCCTTGTAGTGCTGGCCAGCTGCGACGTTCCTCGGGCCGGAGTTTGGACAACGTGCGGAGAGCCCTTCCCTCCAGGGCCAGCGCGACCTGCACAATGGTCTCTTCGGGTTACCAGCCGTTCAACTCAGCAGCCAGCTCGACCTGGGCCAGACAGTTGCCCAGCAGGGTTTCACCATTAAAGTGGGGAAGTTTGGCCCGCTGGTGGATTGGTGGGACGGTCGCCTCTTGGTCGATTGCCGTCTCTGGTCGATTGCCACCTCTGGTCGATCACCACCTCTGGTCGCAGTGGAATCGCCGGCCTGTCCTGCCCTGAAAAGGGCGGGAAGCGGGGCTGATCTGATCTGCTTAGCCCGCCCTACTTCGAGAATGGCAGAAGGTGGGGTATGCTGGTCCCGTCGGGTCCGCTGCTCCATTCATCCCGGCAAGCAACTCCAGGGGATGGTGTATCAGCTCTGTCGTCCATTCCCAGCTGAGCGATGAACCACTCCAGCTGCTGAATCTCTGCTCCGATTCTGGCTTCCATCTGCTCCATATCCCACTCCTGAAACCAGAGTGACGTTGTGAGGGTTCACACAAGAAAGGAGAGACGACTGTGATGAAACAGGCTTTATTTATACCCACCCACTCAACACGGACAGGAGGGGAGGTCATTTACACAGACCCCCGTCTCACTTACGGTGACACAAACACATGATCGATCACTGCTCTAACTGGTCTTATAACACTGCTGTGTCATTATAACACAGTTATAATGACACAGCAATAACACTTAGAACATGCAAATAATAACACTCCTTGAATCCTCTGCAGCCCAAGCATGCAGGGAGAATTCCCGCCCCCTTAACACAGCCCCAACATTACACTATAATTCATATCTACAAGCCTGTATGTCATCAGTGCAAAAACACAAGACCAATATGTCAACAGTGGGGCCTGCTGGAACATGGAGAAAAACTGTTCAGTTGTTCAACGTGTTTAATGATGAGATTAGCAGACACACACTTTATCTTGGTATAATGTGGCCATTTTCCCAAGGCTAACTCAGCCAAAAACACAGGGCTATATGGCTGTGGTTTGCAGGCCAGAGGCAGTTATGGCCATCGTGTCTTTTGCTGCACCATACTAAAAGCCAAAATGCCATTTTGTACACTTTTACCCAAGTCATTTATATATATTGTAAATAATAATGGACCTACAATAGAGCCTTGAGGGAACCCCCTTATTAATAGTCAGAATATCCGAGTAACAATCATCAACTTTGACACTCTGAGTACTGCCCAGAAGGTAGTTACTAAACCAGGCCACAGCAGAGTCTGACAGCTTGATGCTAATCAGCCTATGCTTCATTACCTCATGATCAACCGTATCAAAGGCCTTGGAGAAATCTATTAAAAGAGAAGCACAGTGCTGTTTACTGTCTAATGCAGAAATTATATCTTTCACCACTTTAGTAGCTGCTGTGACTGCACTGTGGGACTTTCTAAAGCCAGATTGATAGGCAGATAAAATAGCATTACTATCTAACAAGTCCTTTAGTTGATCACTCAAAGGCTTCCAGGATCTTGGCTGGTGGTGACAGATTAGACACTGGCCTGTAGTTGTTGGGATTAGATGAGTCACCACCTTTCAAGAGGGGGAGAACATGGGCCATTTTCCAAATCTTGTGAATTTCTTTAGAGATGAGTGTTAAATTATAAATGCAGGTCAAAGGCTCAGCAATGAAGTCGGCAGCCAGTTTTACATAAAAAACATCTAGTTTATCTGGTCCTGCTGGTTTTTTACCTGACCTTTTGTCAGGTCAGGCATTGGCTTGCTTGCTACCAAATAACCATGAAAACCGGTACTACCTGTCTCATGGGTCGGGCCGTCGGCGACTCAACCGGCATCCCCGCCCTTCCGAGGGCGCGGAGGGTGAAACAGGGCATCCTGGCAGAACTAAAAACAATATCTGCCACAGGTCTGTGGTGGACCACTCCCAGTTACACAGGGTGAGACTGGACATCCTGGCAGATAAACACATCTGTCGCAAGGTCTGTGGTGGACTGTGCCAGTCGGTGCATTGTGACATGCACTACACAAAGAGCAGAAATAAACAAACCTATCATCTGGTCAGTCACTGCAACAGATACTGGAGTCAGTTTGTCTTGGCTTGTCCTTGCCACTGATAATACCTTTATCTGCCAAGAATGTGCTGCTAGTCCAGCAAAAGCTAGCAGTACTCAAATACTTTGCAAGCAGTTTCATGAAATGGTAAATCAGAAAGCAACTCATACCGGCTCGGAAGTCGCCCGGGCTTACAAGGTCCACGCTGATCTGTTCACACTCTGACAGACTGTGAAAAATAAGCTAGGAGCAAGAAGACAAAAGAAGAGGAAAACAGCAGCCTTGTGTGTAGCAGAATGGAATGTACGCACTCTGTTGG